>JAODPA010134881.1:0-16482 GCA_025585075.1 Nepenthes mirabilis
ATTTGGTGATGTTACTTCTTGTATTCAAAGATGTTTAAGAGGTGGAAATAGTAGCATAAAACACCATCGACAACCATGCAATAGAAGCTAAAAGAGTCCCATTGATGACTAAGTAGACATCTAGTGCACAAAAGCTATCCAAAAAAGGAGGAAAGTTAGAAGCAAAAAACTATCACCAAAGCATTTGATAAAAAATTAAAGAATAAAGCTTGAAGAGATATAGCTATGTCAATGAATGATGCCAGGATATTATAATACAATAAATTATGATAGATTGGCAGTGGCTATTGAATCCATAGGGCAACATGGACCTGACAGGAAACCAACTAATTATCATAAGGTGAAAGTTACTTTACTTGAGAAGTTGGCTAAACTAAAAGCTTGATGAAAGCCCATATAAAAGCATGGGGAAAATAGGGATGTTCAATTCAGTTACATGGTTGGCATGATTCAATGATAGAAAGGGATATTATAAACTTTTTGATAAATTCTCCTAAAGGGTCAATGTCCATAAAATTGGGAAGAGTGGCAAACTATTGAATAAAATGGTTGATATTGTGGAGGAAATGTGGTGCAAATGCTAACAGACAATGCCTCAAATTATATTACAGCAAGTGTGTTTTCACAGAAAAAAAAAAAATAGCACACATTGATGAAAATATCAATATCAATATTGAACACAGCCATATTAATATTAGACATGTTAAACAATACGTATAAATATCATATATATTGTAAAAAAACAAAAGTTCTACAAATCATATGATGATAGGCAAACATAGACCAATGTATTGCCAATACAGCAAAATATCATAATTTTGTCACGATATCAAGAAAATATCTAGTGTTAATGATCTAAATATCGATATATATAGGACCACATTTGTATTACACACCGCGTGATGCCATTACAGTGATTTGATGTTAGAGGACATAGAAATAATGCCTAGAATTCAGCCTACATTGATAAATATAGTCTTCTCTAACAATTTTATTGATAGCTGTACTACGAAAGTTAAAATGATGAGGTAGTTTACGGGAAAATAAAATTGACTTCGCCAGCTATTACTATATTCGGAACTGTTTTTATCACACTTCAATCAACACATCTATAACAAAATAATTTACAAAAAAATGTTCACTTGATAAGAGTAGACGACTAGAAAGTGGACAAAAGAATAAGCAAAAAAGGGGCAACCAACATTTTCTTGATGACTTCCCTTTAGATAAATATTGTCTATACCTTGAAATTGGCTAGCTTTCTTGTTAATATTCTTCAATCGCCTCATGGTGAGAAGAAACCAACTATGAACTACATCTATGAGGTTAGGAATAGAGCAAAAGAAGCCATTGTTGACTCCTTCAATAAGAGAGTGGAAAAATATATGGAGGCGTTTCAAATGATTGATAACGATGGGCTTGTCAACTCCATCACCCTCTACATGTGGTTGATCACATTATCAAATCCCAACAGTTGAGAAAGATGAAGAGATTATGATAAGTTTATATAAATGTATGCAAAGGTTTGTTTCAAATGTGAAAATGCAAGATAAAATCACTGACAAATTTACGATTTTTAAGAGAAAGCAGTAAATCACTGACAAATTTACGATTTTTAAGAGAAAGCAGTCCCTTTGGAATGAATTTGGCTATAAGGGAAATGAAGAAAAAAGCACAGGGTAAAATAATTATTTTTATATAAACTGTGTAATTCAAATTTTTCTTTTTTTTCAAAATTTAAGGCAGTTATTAATCATTTACTTAGCATCAACAAATTTATATTTAAAATTCATTAAAAGAAGTTCATATAGATCTTCAAGCCCAGACTTGTGCCATAAAGGTTCTTAATCTCACAGGCAGCTCCGGTGCTTGTGAGGGAAATCAGAGTGCATTATGTAGTAATCACTAATTACTTATTTGGAATTGGCATCCAGTAGAAAACAATAACTAAAACTAGTTTTTACATTGTCTTATTGATTTACTTCATGCAATATGAGTGGCTAATCAAAATAATGCAATTACATAATAAAAGGAGACTCTAATGAAGATAATGAATTTGTATTTGATAATGATTTTTTTGACACAGGGTTCTATTGCTACAACTATTGGGATAAATGATCCACACATCATACTATATTGAAAATTAGTATGAATATTTCATAAAGGGGGAAAGCTTCATCCTCTTCGATAGGTGCCTCTAAATGATACCCTATTGTATCTTGTAGATGACAAAGTTGTAGACTTAGAAGAGACAGTTGAAGGGGAAGAAGGCATTGGATTCCATAAGTCTAACGAAGCAAAAGAAGATGACCTTTTGATCAATGATGAAGATAAATATTAGTTTTTATTATGAGTTAGTTATCAATAGCTCGTGAATAATATCAGAAATTTGCTAATTAATTATGCTTTTTGTCTACATATAGTAAACTATACTACAAATTATTAAATTTTTAACAATACTCAATTGAACAAGGAGCTGAGTGTTATTATTTAGCATATATTTTAATGCTTAACTGCTTATTCTATTCTTAATTTAAACAAGCAACACATATTTATTAACCAATATATAGGTGAAAGGATATCAATCTCTCATCAATTGTAAGAGTGGAAGGACTAGTGTAGGCTTTGAGATATCACTATGAATGTCATCATGAGCATCAACATGCTCGTCCTCTACCGCCTCATGGATTGACACACACACATACACATAGAAAGAAAAAAAAATTAATATCTATATCCATTTTTTATCTAAATACATTCAAAATTAGAATGACAAGTTTTGGCGTCAAATCAATATCATATAGGCAATTATTGTCATAAGAAGCAACGATTTTAGCCTTACCAATATTTCAATAACCTCATCCTTCATGAATACGTTTCTTAATCTTATAAATTTCTTTACCACCTGATCATAAAGCTGATAGCTAAACTTTTCCATATCCAAAAGAAAAACATTCTTGCATTTTAGCATCAACTTTTATTCTCTCATCCTTTAGGACAAAAATATACGCCCTGCATCTGAATACTCTCATCCTCAAGCTATCACAAGAGACATTTCTAGGCCGCACTATTTGAAAATATCCCTATTTGATGAAAGACTTCGCAAAACATTGATAACATGAATTACAATATTTAAAAATACCAAGTAACCTCTCTGCTGTACTCTCTCAATCAATGTTATGCTAATCCTTCCATGTAACTTCGTTCGATTGTAATGTACTTGGTTGAATCTTTTGATGTCAAATACCTTCTGAGTAACAATATGCATCAAAGAGCTCAAAGTGACCTCCTCCATTATACTATAATTATACTTCAACTTCTTTTCCATTTGTCTTTCAATTAACACACATGAAATTGCTTTAAGGCTCCAAAACTTGATCATTCAATTTTGAAAGAAGCACCTACAATTTTTTCAAGCAATTATCAATAAAAATAATAAAATAAAATACAACACCAAAAGTTTTTACCTTCAAAAACCCACATATGTCAGTATACACATGCTCAAGAAGTCCCGTCTTCTTGAGAACGAATTTCCATTGAAGAAAATTCTCCATTACTTTCTAGAGTGAGGGCAAGTATTTAATTTATCCTCTTTCACTCTCGAAAGAATATTCTTCTTTAACAGACAATTCAACCCTTTCTTACTCATACATCTAAGCCACTTGTGTCACAACTCATAGGATTCAACTCTACTAACCTCGTTCACATCACCATTTAAGATCCAAAACTTGCAACAGATAAAAATTTGACAAATTTTTTCTGCACACTAACATTAAGAACTCTAGTGAGATTCCATGAGTTCTCATAGGTGTTACAATAATCTTCATCATTAAATTTTCTAGTCAATATTAGATTAAACCAGATATCTGGAACATATTGTACATCTTGAAAAATCAATCTAGTGTTAAAACCAGTGGTTAAACACACTTTCCCATGTCGCATAATCCATGATAAGCCATCATTTGCCATTTTCAATACCCCAATACAATTGGGCATGTGGGACGTAAAGAACTCTGCCTGTGACGTCACATTGCGTAATATACCATTTAGACTACTGAGGCAAATAAGTGCTGGCATTCAACACAAGGACGTGGATAGGCATATAACAACAAAATAACCCTTTTCTGTTGCCTTCTGGTCAGACCTGCAAAGGTCCGACAGGAATTCTAGCTCATTCATTTTGTCAACTCGCATAAAAACATTGGCATCAATGAAGAGAACTGGGATTATGATTTTGGACCATCAATTCCCAGCTGCAAGCTAGTTCATAAAATGCCAGGAAGAATAGTTCTTTTTTTTTTTTTATTACCAATCTACAAGATAGTTACTACAGATGGAAATTCCCGCAAATTTCCCTTTGATTTGGAAACTCTTTCACCCTATACTCACTCCAGCAAGAAAAGCTCAGTTCCCGACAATATTTTGATTTGAAAGACCTCAACCTATGAGACAATTAATCCCCACCCCCGTTCTCCATCAGATTCAGTAACCGTATCCTGCCATATAAAAGAAATTCAGTAAGCATTTGCCATTCATCAAACCTCTCCCCCACTCCCTAGGTATCAAGAAAGGATAACATACCTGAATTATCCATGGGGTTCCCAGCGGGAACAGGCTCAGCCTCCTTGATCTCAACTACCACGCAATCCGACATTAAGAAGGTTTTGGCAACCGACGAAGCATGCTCCAGACAGCATCTGACCACCTGAATGGATTTAGAGGAAAACATCATTTCGTTAATCAATCACTACTGCAGCCCAACGCACCAGCCCTAGAAAGAAACTGCCAAATGTACCGTTCGACACAGAATAGCGTGACCTACCCATGCCAAGCCTTTTATGTAACCCACAGGACTACCTGATAATCATGGCTATGTTTTCTCCACTTCTAAAAGAAAAATCAACATCCTATAATCCTACAATTTAAAAAACCACCAAAGAAAAGAACCTCATTTTCTGCCTCTTCACCTTAAAAATAAAAAAATAAACAAACAGTTTCAGAAGCTGATTAAACACAGTTGAAGCCAGGCCTAAACCTGCTATGCGGCACACTGAGCTGGCCAATCTAATTCATATGGAAAAGCAGTTTCTTGTAAGCTGCTATACTAAACCTGCTATACTAAACATACAACAATAGGATCAAGGATATGTTTGCTTCAATGGTATGGAAATATGCAAAATGTTTTCAAAATATTACTATAATCTTTCCAATAAAGAACAGAAAAAAGAAGGATGAGGACTCTTATATTTCTGCAACCCACCTGTCCCAGGGAAACGTTTTTCACACTACTGGTACACTTGAACAGAAAAACATGAACACGGCCCAGGGTTGTTCAAGGCTCGCCTAGGCCCAAAACATAGGAGTTTGTGCCCAATATGCTTTGGGCGAGGTTCTTTCTCTAAGCTACGGGCAAAAAAAAAAAATAGCACACATTGATGAAAATATCAATATCAATATTGAACACAGCCATATTAATATTAGACATGTTAAACAATACGTATAAATATCATATATATTGTAAAAAAACAAAAGTTCTACAAATCATATGATGATAGGCAAACATAGACCAATGTATTGCCAATACAGCAAAATATCATAATTTTGTCACGATATCAAGAAAATATCTAGTGTTAATGATCTAGATATTCATATATATAGGACCACATTTGTATTACACACCGCGTGATGCCATTATAGTGATTTGATGTTAGAGGATATTGAAATAATGCCTAAAATTCAGCCTACATTGATAAATATAGTGTTCTCTAACAATTTTATTGATAGCTGTACTACGATAGTTAAAATGATGAGGTAATTTGCGGGAAAATAAAATTGACTTTGCCAGCTATTACTATATTTGGAACTGTTTTTATCACGCTTCAATCAACACATCTATAACAAAATAATTTACAAAAAAACGTTCACTTGATAAGAGTAGACAACTAGAAAGTGGACAAAAGAATAAGCAAAAAGAGGGCAACCGACATTTTCTTGATGACTTCCCTTTAGATAAATATTGTCTATACCTTGAAATTGGCTAGCTTTCTTGTTAATATTCTTCAATCGCCTCATGGTGAGAAGAAACCAACTATGAACTAAATCTATGAGGTTAGGAATAGAGCTAAAGAAGCCATTGTTGACTCCTTCAATAAGAGAGTGGAAAAATATATGGACGCGTTTCAAATGATTGATAAAGATGGGCTTGTCAACTCCATCACCCTTTACTTGTGGTTGATCACATTATCGAATCCCAACAGTTGAGAAAGATGAAGAGATTATGATAAGTTTATATAAAGGTATACAAAGGTTTGTTTCAAATGTGAAAATGCAAGATAAAATCACTGACAAATTTACGATTTTTAAGAGAAAGCAGTAAATCACTGACAAATTTACAATTTTTAAGAGAAAGCAGTCCCTTTGGGATGAATTTGGCTATAAGGGAAATGAAGAAAAAAGCACAGGGTAAAATAATTATTTCTATATAAACTGTGTAATTCAAATTTTTCTTTTTTTGCAAAATTTAAGGCAATTATTAATCATTTACTTAGCATCAACAAATTTATATTTAAAATTCATTAAAAGAAGTTCATATAGATCTTCAAGCCCAAACTTGTGCCATAAGGGTTCTTAATCTCACAGGCAGTTCCAGTGGTTGTGAGGGAAATCAGAGTGCATTATGTAGTAATCACTAATTACTTATTTGGAATTGGCATCCAATAGAAAACAATAACTAAAACTAGTTTTTACATTGTCTTATTGATTTACTTCATGCAATATGAGTGGCTAATCAAAATAATGCAATTACATAATAAAATGAGAAATAGATTAGCAAAACAATGTTTAAATGATTTAGGAGCATTGAGGCACTCAAGCAATATGAGTGATAGTATTGATCCCACTCTTTTGAATGACATTAATAAAAGTAATGAGTGGCTAATTAAAATAATGGATGGAGACTCTAATGAAAATAATGAATTTGTATTTGATAATGATGTTTTTGACATAGGATTCTATTGCTACAACTATTGGGATAAATGATCCACACATCATACTATATTGAGAATTAGTATGAATATTTCATAAAGGGGGAAAGCTTCATTCTCTTCGACAGGTGCCTCTAAATGATACCCTATTGTATCTTGTCGATGACAAAGTTGTAGACTTAGAAGAGACAGTTGAAAAGGAAGAAGGCATGGGATTCCGTAAGTTTAATGAAGCAAAAGAAGATGACCTTTTGATCAATGATGAAGATGAATATTAGTTTTTGTTATGAGTTAGTTATCAATAGCTCGTGAATAATATCAAAAATTTGCTAATTAATTATGCTTTTTGTGTACTTATAGTAAACTATACTACGAATTATTAAATTTTTAACAATACTCAATTGAACAAGGAGCTGAGTGTTATTATTTAGCATATATTTTAATGCTTAACTGCTTATTCTATTCTTAATTTAAACAATTGGAAGCATATTACAAAATAATCCTAGATACATATTTCATAGACATGCACCTCAGTTCAATTGGGCCCGTACATGTGCCCTGTGTACTGTCCCTAAACAACACTGAAAAGGCCTAGTATTATCACTAAGTAATGCCACATATCATGTATGAAATAGTGTGAACCAACACAAATGACAGACAACAAACGCAATTCACCTTGGAAGGATCAATTATCCCAGCAGCCATCAAGTCTTCATATTGTCCAGTTTCAGCATTGTATCCAATTTTTGGATTATCACTCGAGAGAACCTGGGAGAAATGTAATGAGTTGACATCAAAGGCTACACACAAGTAGTATATTATGGTAACTGATCACAGCTCCTGTACCCTCTCGCTAACTACACTTCCATTAACACCAGCATTTTTGGCTATCAACTTCAAGGGGTAGCTCAATGCTCGCTTGACAATATCTGCCCCAACCTGCATTTTATTTTGATTCAACTTTAGCAGCATACCTACTATTGAACGTAAGAAAGAAACATGACACTAGTAACATTATCCAGATAGACTAAGACCTGTGCATTACAAATTAATCTCAAGCCCGTCAAGTGGTTTCATGAGTTAAGCCTCTCCATATCGGTTTGTGAGATCATGAACCAAACCTAGTGTCAGTAATTTTAATATTTGTTCTCATTTTATTAGCACTACAATTTGCAAGAATGCAGCTGCATTTTCATAGTTTACGTACAAATCAATTGACAGGTGGACATATATCTGCACTTCTCTGAACTTTCCTGCTTGTAGATTCATCATTTCGTATAGACCTTAAGCTACAACTGGGGGTAGTCCTTTAATGCTACTCTATCTATTAGAGATGTGCACAAAGACCGAAAATTTAGGTTAATCGAACCGAAATTGGAAAGTTGAACCATAACAATAGGTTAACCAAAACATATGGTTCAGTTTCGATTTCTGATTTTTAAGTTTTTTTGGTTTTCGGTTTGATGTAGGCTTGCAACTTAAACACCAGTGATTATCCAAGCCAAAACATATGCATTGGTCTTCTTTTTAATAGCGGGGATAAAATGCTATTTTTATTGGTTGTGGTATGTGGATGGAGCCTGCGCTAGATGTCAATGACTCTATTGATTGCAAACAAAAGGTAAAAAAAAGGTAAATGTTCCAAAACCACAAAAGCTTCATATATTATCACTGTTATGTAATTCTCCCTTAAAACTTGTTGATCTTGTGAGAAAACTATGCGGACTGTTATGTACTAAGAGTTTGGTGAGCTTGTAATTCCATTATGCTGCATCTTTGAACTTATGGAAATTAACATTGGCCAAAATAGAAGATATTTTAGTCAAATGCAATACAAAAAATTGTAGATCTATATGAATTTGGAAACCCCAACCATCAAAACCCCTCACAGGCTAAATTCGGGTCAATTAGAAATTACATTACAGTTCCATCAACTGAGCCCTCTAATGCCAACATGCATACAAATTCAATTAAATAAAGATAATGCCATTGAAAATAAGTCACGATCTAGCATAACAATTGAAAAAATCAAATACAATATTAAGTCAAGGGGAAGTATTGACTCAATACTTCCAATGCAAAGCAACTAAACTTCAAGTACAATATTATCCAACAAAAAATATCAAGTGGGGATTGTTAAGCGAACCTATCAAATCAAAAGATTCAAGACATGGTATCAACCCTTGCATTTCACATGGGCCTCGGACCAGCAGAGTTAAAAAAAATATCATACCCTTGCTGAAATGCAAGTAGACTTTCACATGGGCCTAGGCGCTCTGCTGGTCTGGACTACCCCAATGAGAATGTAATAATAGAGAGTGGTATACATAACATTCATAGAAGTAGATGCAATACTTGAGATTAGGTGAGTATATAAAGGAAGAAGGTTGGTTTAGAGGGGAAAGGAGAAACAGAGAAGACACATTTAACAAACTAAATTATTCAAATATCGAAGACATACATACCATGGATATAGATTTACAATATAGGCGTGATGGTTGTGCTGCATCTGCAATGTTTACATAGTGGTGGCCACTACTGATAGTAAGTTTGGCTATTTGATAAGGCTAAAGAACAGAGACAGAATGGCAAAGCAGAAAAACAAGCTTGAAGGTGTGAGTTCTCACTAGGCAAAAATGCATGAAGGGGCTGGTCATAGCTCATGGTAGGGCGTCCATAGTTGATTTAAATGGTGGGAGATGAATGGAAGGTGCATGATGAAAGTGTACTTTGATTCAAGACGGGAGATGGTGGTGGCAGATTGGTGCCTTAGGGTAGTTGATCATGCTGGTAAGAGATGTTGGTGGCAGATTGGTGCCTTAGGATAGTTGATCATTCTGGTAAATTGGTCAATGGATGATGGTAGCTCTGATGGTGCATCATAGCTGCAGCAAGGGTTGGGGCATGGGTGAGATGATGTAAGCAAGAGAAGGTGGCAAACAAAGTGAAGCCAGTTGAAAACATTCTTCCAGCCAATTGGAAAATTCTAAGCTGCCATAATAGTACGGATATGTAGTGGATAGCAAAGGAAGAAAATAAAAAGAGATATAAAATGCTAAGAGGGATGGGCACAAACACGGATAAGACATGACAATGATAAAGCAACAATTATAGAACCAAAAAACACATAGTCAAAGAGAGGGCATAAGACATGGCTTAAAGCTCCTTTTCCAACAGGACAAGAATGAGAGCCAAAGAAAGACAAGTACATGCAGCAAAGCAGTCAAACAACAATTCAACAACATAGTGCAAAAACTGAACAAATCCCCATAATTAGGGACGCAACATCCATATAAAAGAAGAACAAGAGAACAAAAAACCGACGTAGGATTCTATTTAGAATAAGAAGGGGATATATCATCATAAAAAGGCAAATACAGAGAGAGAATTACAAAATCTGTCACGAGCTACCACCATGAGCTCCTCTAGAACCACAAGCCATTGGCCCAAGCTCATCTCCCCATCGACCTAGTCTCTTCTATATCATGCACTACTCTTTCTCTCCTATCAATTATGAATGGAGTACACTATTTCATTTCTCTCATCTCAAACTTGCATTATGAAATTTTTAATAAATTACCAACTAGCTCCAATACTTTTCTAATTTTTCATCAAAGACCTTGTTTTCATGTTTAAAAAATTAAAACATTAACCAAATGTGTCCTTAATGTATTCCAAAGCACAGCCAGCAGGTCCCAAGCGTATGCAAGCATCTCCCCAACTTGTCTGATTAATGTTCTGCACGTGAGAGTGTCAGTGTCAAATACTGGTCCAATACTGTGTTTTCATGTTTAAAAAATTAAAACATTAACCAACTGTGTCCTTAATGTATTCAAAAGCACAGCCAGCAGGTCCCAAGTGTATGCAAGCATCTCCCCAACTTGTCTGATTAATGTTCTGCACGTGAGAGTGTCAGTGTCAAATACTGGTCCAACATGATCCGCCAGCCTTGGAGTGGTGTCAATGCTACTAGGATAATAACACCGGCCAAAGGAAGGAGAAAAGAGACCCTAATGGGCAATTACCAAAAATGACGCGACAAAATGCCACCCCTTATAATATTTACCCAATACCCTCAACCAGAGAAAAAGGAATATCCAATCGGAGAAATTCTATGATAAAAAAGACCGTCTCAGACAAAATACAACTAAAAAGAAGCAAAAGATCACCTTTTCCTCGACATTTGCAAGCTTATCCTTAATGGCATCCACTTTGGACGCAAGTCTAAGCAGAGTACACCCACCACCCACAACAATTCCTTCTTCAACAGCAGCCTGTGAGTAGATGTTAAGTCATTGTTTTCACACTAAGGAAACAACAGCATCATCAACAACAAAAGCGTTGAACCTTTGTTGCATTAAGAGCATCTTCAACTCGCAACTTCTTATCTTTCAGCTCGGTCTCAGTTTGCGCACCAACCTTCAGAGAGCTCATGTTTCAGCATAGATAGCCGTACTAACCAAACATTATTGGCAAATAATTGAGTATATAATTACCTGAATTACAGCCACCCCACCANAAATACAGAGAGAGAATTACAAAATCTGTCACGAGCTACCACCATGAGCTCCTCTAGAACCACAAGCCATTGGCCCAAGCTCATCTCCCCATCGACCTAGTCTCTTCTATATCATGCACTACTCTTTCTCTCCTATCAATTATGAATGGAGTACACTATCTCGTTTCTCTCATCTCAACCTTGCATTATGAAATTTTTAATAAATTACCAGCTAGCTCTAATACTTTTCTAATTTTTCATCAAAGACCTTGTTTTCATGTTTAAAAAATTAGAACATTAACCAACTGTGTTCTTAATGTATTCAAAAGCACAGCCAGCAGGTCCCAAGTGTATGCAAGCATCTCCCCAACTTGTCTGATTAATGTTCTGCGCGTGGGAGTGTCAGTGTCAAATACTGGTCCAACATGATACGCCAGCCTTGGAGTGGTGTCAATGCTACTAGGATAATAACACCAGCCAAAGGAAGGAGAAAAGAGGCCCTAATGGGCAATTACCAAAAATGACGTGACAAAATGCCACCCCTTATAATATTTACCCACTACCCTCAACCAGGGAAAAAGGAATATCCAATATGAGAAATTCTATGATAAAAAAGACCGTCTCAGACAAAATACAACTAAAAAGAAGCAAAAGATCACCTTTTCCTCGACATTTGCAAGCTTATCCTTAATGGCATCCACTTTGGACGCAAGTCTAAGCAGAGTACACCCACCACCCACAACAATTCCTTCTTCAACAGCAGCCTGAGAGTAGATGTTAAGTCAGTGTTTTCACACTAAAGAAACAACAGCAACATCAACAACAAAAGCGTTGAACCTTTGTTGCATTAAGAGCATCTTCTACTCGCAACTTCTTATCTTTCAGCTCGGTCTCAGTTTGCGCACCAACCTTCAGAGAGGTCATGTTTCAGCATATATAGCCGTACTAACCAAACATTATTGGCAAATAATTGAGTATATAATTACCTGAATTACAGCCACCCCACCAGAAAGTTTTGCAATCCTCTCATTAAGCTTTTCCTTCTCATAATCTTGCTCAGCAGCCTGCAAGCATTGAAAAGATTCAATGGACAGTCATGCAAGAAGAATGCAAGGGGAAAACAGAGAGAATTATGTGCACCTCAATAAGGTTTTTTATCTGTGCAACTCGCTTATTGACTGCCTCTTGAGTGCTACCATCACCCACAATTGTGGTTGAGTCCTTGGTGAGCACCACCTTAGCAGCATGACCCAAAACCTCCTTTCCAGCCTTGTCCAATGTAAGCCCCACCTCATCTCTAATAGCAGTTGCTGCAATCCAATCATGGAATACCCAAACATCAAGAACACCAGAAAGAAGCAGCAGGAAGCAAATGAGAATTTATGAACTACAGTATAGAGGACTAAGATCACTCCAGAGATGAGTCCTGACCTCCTGTGAGTATAGCAATGTCGTCAAGGTATTGACTTTTCCGTTCTCCAAATCCAGGAGCCTTCAGCGCAGCAATCTTCAAAGCACCTCTCAGCTTGTTAACAACAAGAGTTGCTAAAGCTTCCTGCTCAATATCTTCTGCAATTATCAATATTGGGTATCCACCTCTAATAGCATCTTCCAGGATGTTGATAAGATCCCTTGCATTTGTTATTTTCTTGTCAACTAAAAGCAACTGCACAAATAATAACCGTTAATATATAACACAACTGCAACATATTCAACCAACAGCACCACCAATTATCTGGAAATAATGGACACCTTGCAATTCTCATATTCAACCGACATCTTCTCACTGTCAGTAACAAAGTAAGGCGAGATATAGCCACGATCAAATTGCATCCCTTCTACAACATAGAGGCTGTTTTCAGCACTCTTTCCCTCTTCAAGGGTAACCACACCTTTTCTTCCCACCTTACCCATTGCTTCAGCTATCATATTTCCAATCTCATAATTGTTTCCAGCACTAACAGCTGCTACATCTGCCAGCTCACTGTCTTCTACCTGCATTACCATAATATTTTTAAAAATTATAGAAGTCCTTCAGATTAGTTAAATGCTTAAACTTATAATCCACTTCAAGTTACCTCTTTTGACATCAACTTAAGCTCAGAAACCAGAGCTTTTGTAGTCTTTTCAATTCCTCTGGTGATTAGAACAGGGTTTGCACCTGCCGCCACCACCTAACCAGAAGCCAATAGCATTCATTTCACATCCTATTTCAATAATATCAAGGCTGCTGCCACATGGATTATTTTACAAACCTTGACACCTTCAGCAATAAGACCTTGTGCAAGAACAACAGATGTCGTTGTTCCATCTCCAGCCAAATCGTTGGTCTTGGCAGCTGCCTGCCTCACTAACTTAGCACCAATGTTTTCAACGGGATCCTCCAGCTCAACCTTCATGAGAAAAATGATAATAATATCACTGACAACAGCTGCTGATGACAATAACCCATCAAGTACAAACAAGGAACCAAAGGGTAATAACCATTAAACTGTTTACAAAAGCAACAAATACTTGAAGTTGGCACAGCAAAAGATGACAAATCTCTAGAACCAACTCTACATAATATTCCTTCAGTCTTTACGTAACAAAAGAACTAAGCATGGATGGACATGCTAGCAGAGTACAATAAAGGAATAAAATTTGCAAACTAGTATCAAACAAACAAAACTTGACAATATTAAAGATTCAAATACCTCCTCTGCAACGGTTACACCATCATTCACTATTTTTGGAGATTCATATTTGCTCTCAAGAACAACATTCAGGCCTTTTGGACCAAGAGTTGCCCCAAACAAGTATCAAACAAACAAAACTTGACAATATTCAAGATTCATATACCTCCTTTGCAACAGTTACACCATCATTCACTATTTTTGGAGATCCGTATTTGCTCTCAAGAACAACATTCCGGCCTTTTGGACCAAGAGTTACTCCAACCAAATCGGCAAGTTTGTTTACTCCACTCTAAACCAAACAAAAAATAAACATTAGTTTGTTTCTCTTTTTTTTTCTCTTTTCAAATGGTACAACAATACATAAACACGAATTACTTGGACAGGGCACAGAGGATTAAGGTGCACCATGCTCTAACTAATTTGCAACATAAAACTCACTTGCAATTTCTTAATAGCAGACCCATCCTTGTTAAAATACAGTTCCTTTGCCATAGCATTGATCTTGGAAGAATATGTCTTCCGCATATTAACATTTTGCTTCCTTCCAAATCCACAGGAAGATATAGATGCAAAAGATGAGAACTTGTCCACATATGCAGCAGGTTTCTTATCCTTTGCCCGGGTGCAAGGAGTAGCCAAGGAACCAACTGAGGTCACACTAGTGAATGCTGATGCCATTAACTAACAAGCAATAAGGATCATATCAGTACTGCTAATGGCAAGCTAAGAAAGGTTGGGAACAAGAATAAGTAAATATAAATAGACAGATGATTATGAATTTTCAAATGGATAAGTTCAACCAAATATTATCAGATAAGCATGTGTGCCCAGCTGAACAAAAAAGAGAACACCAAATTATGAAAAAAATACAGCGTAAAGTACTTGATATGAATAGACTACATTATAACCTAATTCAAACAATGGTTCCAAACTCTCCCTTCCACAAAAAAGTAACTGAACCACCTTGAGTTCTGACATATAGTGAGTACAAACACTTGGCAGATCTCTATGAGGGAGGGTGGTATTCCTACACCAACAAAATCAACACAGGCTCTTATTCAGCTAAGAATTTGCACAACATGACCAACGTGTCTGAAAAATCATAACTACTACCTTCAAGCACCCACAGTTCCAAACTAACAGGCAAGAAAGATGAAATACTGAGCATTTTCTTAATGCTTATTTGAATGCTTTTTAAGATAATATTACAATATAGTGATACGGTGCAGTATAAACAAATACTAGAAAAATCGTCCATGTGGATCTTTCTTTAAATGTGATTCTTGGAATGCAACATCACGGTCTTAACTTTGGTGGTATGTCAATGGTTCCTTGCTAAAATTGCCAAAGAAAGAAGCCTGGCGAGTGTTATAGTAAGGAATGGGCCACCAAATTAAGAAGAGCATTCCAACATCTGATATCAAATACCAATCAATCATCTCAAGAATGTGAAATCTGAAACATCACCATGTGATATTACTATATAACTAAAACAACCGACACCTATGTCATTCCTTGTATAATAAATAATATGAGACAACAATACCTTCGGATGCCATATTGAGTTCGCAGAGAACTCTTGCTATTACCAATATTCCATGAAGGATCGACAATCCGAGCCTTCATCACATAATTTTCCTCGTAAAATCCAGAGTTAACGACCTTACGGTCAACAGATAACAGATTCATCTTCCCTCCCCCAACACACGCACAACAAAAAAAATCTTACCCAGACATAACAATTACAGCGATCAACAAAGCCCTCGTGTTTTGTTTACATAATTTGACTTGTATTGAACATAAATAGATGGCTCAAACATTAGCAACAGCAATATAGAATATGCTACGAGTCAACTAAGAAACAAAAAGCAGCAGGAGACACACAAATGCAAGTTCTGCAGAACTGGAAAATTACAGCCGAAGAATAAAGATGAAATACTAAATAAGCAGATTTTTTATATACAAGTTCCGTAGATTAGAGATTGCAGAAATTATTTTGATTGTCAGAGATCCGTAGAGCGTACCACAGACGTCAAGATTGAGATTCGAGCAGGCTAGAGCGCGAGGGAGCGGGAGCGGGAGCGGGAGCTTTAACGTTTATAGAATATGGATAACCCTCTTGCCCCTTACAGGCACGTAATAGTTAGAGCTTCACTAGGTTTTGTCGAGACAACAGTGCGCGAGCGAGAGTGCCGCAATTAGGTTTTTTAAAGTGGCAAACCGCCTTGCTGGCTCCTGATCCTCCTCATTAATCTGGACCATCGGATCTCCCACTTAAGGCTTTCATTTGTCGATGGAAAACTCTAGAACATTGTCGACTACC
>JAODPA010134892.1:0-16476 GCA_025585075.1 Nepenthes mirabilis
GCAATTATAATTGACTATTAATTTTACTTATTTAAATGAAGCATATAACAATTGAAACTATATAATTAAAGAATGTATCTTTACTTCCTAAACTTCATCGGTGGTTCACCGGTTTCATGACAAAACCGGAGATAGACGTCCGTTGACCACCGATGGCAAATGTTGGAGGCGTTGACGGCCAACGTCCAATGGAGGTAGTCGGAACATTGGCAACTAGTGGCCAAGGGTTGAAGCGTGCCGCCCGAAGATAGACGGGGCAGCTTGAGGTGTTACCTGCTTGTGACGAGCAGTGGTGGTTTGCAGGCACAGATGACCCATGACCGTCGACGGTCACCAGAGCATTGTGAGGTCGGCGGTCAAGGTGTGCCATTTGAAGAATTACTGTAGCAACAAAGCATTGTAATTTTTGTTGGGTCCGAACATAAGGACCCATAAAACACGGCCCAAAGGAAAGGCCCAAGTGAGAAGCCCAGAAATTTGTCCACTAACCAAGAGGGCTGGACGGCCCAAGAAGCCCAAGGCACAGCCCAGTATCCCGATGGCCGAGGCTACGACAAAGGTCCGAGAAGTTCCAAAAGATCGAGGACACAGCAAATGGCAAATGCCATCCAGGTACGAGGACAAGAAGGGAAAGACCCGAGGGCCCTCCACAATGGACCAACGATCCTCCAAAAGACAATCTCCGAGAGCGGCCTTCTTCAACGAGTCCGCGGACCCATAAAGAGACAAAGCACGTCGCTCAGAGAGGAGGAAACTCTCATACACGGCCGAGAACGCCAGCTAAGCAGCTTCATCATTACCAAGAAGCACGCGCCATCATGAAGGATCCAAACGGCTCCTGACACGCAGTATCAGCAGGACTGGCGTCCCTGACACGCCATATCTTCAGGGCAGACGCCCATCCAATGGGCTGGCGATAGGTGTCCCTAACACGCCGGACCAGCGGGGAAGGTGGCAGGCACGTCTGATGCACAGCCGGCAAAGCAGGAGGGCGGTCTCCCGACCACACGATGGCTGCCACATGTCGTATCCCCAGCGGCACAATTTCTCCTATAAATACCCAGCAGAGGCTCTTGCCTCAGGACCTTCTTCTGGATCCCTTCTTCCAGCTGTTTGAGGCACCAAAAAGAGAGAAAAAGAGGAATTTCCAGCGGATGGAGAGAAAAGGGAGAATACTCCCCAAGATTTGTACTCTGTAAGACTCACGTATATAGTGCAGTATTTTCTAAAGGCCCATACCCTCGTAATTTTTTCTCCCCATTTAAGGGGAGGCTTTCCACGTAAAAATTCGGTCTCAACTTCTCTTCTCCACATCACTTACACCGACACTTGTGTTGCCCAGACCCCTGAGATCCGAAACGCAACATTGGCGCCATCTGTGGGAATCAGACAAAAAACCACAAGTTTTCCCCCTCACAGAAAACCAGCGCTCCGAAAATGATGAGCAGAGAAGACAGCACGTCCACTCGGGAGGAAGAGCGCTATGACAGGTGCCTCCCATCGGGTGGCAGGATAAGTGGCGGTCCAGGTGCTAGCATGCGCAAGCTAGTACAGAAGGTGGACAGCCTCTCGAGAGCCGTCCGTACCCTCCAAGACAAGGTGGACGAGCAGTCTAGGGGCACGCGCCCTAAGAGCCCACGCTCGGCAGCGCCCCAAAGGCAACATTCGGCACAGGCTCCTGGCGAGTTGAGGGACTACCTCAACAGGAAAAAGTCCATGAGCCAGGCCGTGACGAAGAAAGGGCTCAAGAGGCTCTGGAAGACGGTCTTCGCATCCAAAACCGACGAGGCAAGTCAGCCGGGAGGACGAGAAGACACCCTGCCCCCGAGGACAGGGGAAGGGAAAAGAAGGGCGAGCACCCAGCTGAAGACTCAGGGACCGTCCGGGCAAGAAAAGCCCGAATGGATGGTCCTTGGAGGAGAGGGGCCATCAGGCCCACCAGCTCTCACCGGCTCCCTCACCAACATCCTGAGGCAGATTAGGGACGAAGAGTTCTTGAGATGGTCCAAGGCGTTGAAGAACCCAGAAGGGGGCGACCAGTGGGAGGAGTACTGCTATTACCACTGCAGCGGCGGACATGACACCGAGGACTACAGAAAGCTCCAGGCAGAGATCGAGCGGTTGGTAATAGAAGGCTATCTCGACCGCTTCCTACCATGACCCGGGTATAGCCCCGAAACAGCAGGACGCAACCGGTCGCCTCGCTCAAAAGACAATGCCACAATGGGCACGGAACACGCCTGACCAATCGACTGGGGGGCTACGCGTGTCTACTTCATAAAGGCCAGCACAGAGCATAACTGTCAAAAGGTCGCGATCGGCAGGAGAGCAATGAGAGGGATCAAAACGGCCCTTGAGGCCCCTCAATGTGACGTGCCTACGAGAACGGAAGGATCTCATGATACCCTCGTGTTCCTTCGTCGAACATCAACACGGCTCCTAAAAACTCGGCTGTGACCAAGCAGCCTCAGAGGTCGGACCCCAGAGGTCAAAACTCTAAAAACTCGACTGTGACAGAGCGGCCCCAAAGGTCGGGCCCCAGAGGTCGGACCCCAGAGGTCAAAAGTCGAATAACTCGGCTGTGACCGAGCAGCCCCAGAGGTCGGACCCTAGAGGTCAAAACTCCAAAAACTCGGCTGTGTCCGAGCGGCCTAAGAGGTCGGACCCCGGAGGTCAAAACTCCAAAAACTCGGCTGTGACCGAGCGGCCCCAGAGGTCAAAACTCTAAAAACTCAGCTGTGACCGAGCGGCCCCAGAGGTCGGACCCCAGAGGTCAAAACTCTTAAAACTCGGCCGTGACCGAGCGGTCCCAGAGGTCGGACCCCAGAGGTCAAAACTCTTAAAACTCGGCCGTGACCGAGCGGTCCTAGAGGTCGGACCCCAGAGGTCAAGAGGTCAAAAGGGTAAAGCCTAGAAGATCCTAAAAGGATCACACGCCCCAACCTGAGAAATTAAAAGGCCGCGGATCTCAAAAGGATCATGCGTCAGGCCAAGGACAAGACAATTGGCAACACAAAAAAAAAGAAAAAAGAAAAAACTCGGTCCTTCCCGAGCGGCCCCACAGGTCGTATTATAAAAACTCGATCCCATCCTAGTATTCCAAAAGATCGAGCTCTAAGGATTTCGTGCAAAGCCATGCGATCCAAGAAGTCAGAAGGCAGCACGACCCATGAAGGCAAACGCTCTAAGCCAAAGCCAGGATGCGGACGATCATAATTTTGGCTCCTCAAAAATGTCCTTAAAAAGCCACAATGCGCGCACGGACAACCATAATAGGAAGTGATTAACATCCCAAGAAGAGCAACGACTTCATGCCAAACGGTCGAGGACCTCGAACCCTTTGGCATGGGGGGCTATCTTGGGTCCCAACATAAGGACCCATAAAACACGGCCCAAAGGAATGGCCCAAGTGAGAAGCCTAGAAATTTTTTCACTAACCAAGAGGGCTGGATGGCCCAAGAAGCCCAAGGCACAGGCCAGTATCCCGATGGCCGAGGCTACGACAAAGGTCCGAAAAGTTCCAAAAGCTCAAGGACACAGCAAATGGCAAATCCCATCCAGGTACGAGGACCAGAAGGGAAAGACCCGAGGGCCCTCCACAATGGACCAACGATCCTCCGAAAGACAATCTCCGGGAGCGGCCTTCTTCAACGAGTTCGCGGACCCATAAAGAGACAAAGCACGTTGCTCAGAGACGAGGACACTCTCATACACGGCCGAGAACGCCAGCTAAGTAGCTTCACCATTACCAAGAAGCACGCGCCATCATGAAGGATCCAAACGGCTCCTGACACGCCGTATCAGCAGGACTGGCGTCCCTGGCACGCCATATCTTCAGGGCAGACGCCCATCCAATGGGCTAGCGATAGGTGTCCCTGACACGTCGGACCAGCGGGAAAGGTGGCAGTCACGTCTGATGCACAGCCGGCAAAGCAGGAGGGCGGTCTCCCGGCCACACGATGGCTGCCACATGTCATATCCCCAGCGGCACAATTTCTCCTATAAATACCGAGCAGAGTCTCTTGCCTCAGGACCTTCTTCTGAATCCCTTCTTCCAGCTCTTTAAGGCACCAAAAAGAGAGAGAAAAAGAGGGATTTCCAACAGATGGAGAGAAAAGGGAGAATACTCCCCAAGATTTGTACTCTGTAAGACTCACGTATATAGTGCAGTATTTTCTAAATGCCCAGAACCTCGTAATTTTTCCTCCCCATTTAAAGGGAGGCTTTCCACATAAAAACTCGGTCTCAACTTCTCTTCTCCACATCACTTACACCAACACTTGTGTTGCCCAGACCCCCGAGACCCGAAACGCAATATTGGCGCCGTCTGTGGGAACCAGACAAAAAACCACAAGTTTTCCCCCTCACAGAAAACCAGCGCTCCGAAAATGATGAGCAGAGAAGACATCACGTCCACCCGGGAGGAAGAGCGCTATGACAGGTGCCTCCCATCGGGTGGCAGGATAAGTGGCGGTCCCGGTGCTAGCATGCGCAAGCTAGTACAGAAGGCGGACAGCCACTCGAGAGCCGTCCGTACCCTCAAAGAGAAGGTGGACGAGCAGTCTAGGGGCACGCGCCCTGAGAGCCCACGCCTGGCAGCGCCCCAGAGGCAACATTCGGCACGAGCTCCTGGCGAGTTGAGGGACTACCTCAACAGGAAGAAGTTCATGAGCCAGGCCGCGATGAAGAAAGGGATCAAGAGACTCTGGAAGACAATCTTCGGACGCAAAATCGGCGAGGCAAGTCAGCCGGGAGGACGACAAGACACCCTGCCCCCGACGACAGGAGAAGGGAAAAGAAGGGCGAGCGCCCAGCTGAAGACCCAAGGACCATCCGGGCAAGAAAAGCCCGAACGGATGGTCCTTGGTGGAGAGGGGCCATCAGGCCCACCAGCTCTCACCGACTCCCTCACCAACATCCTGAGGCAGATTAGGGACGAAGAGTTCCTGAGATGGCCCAGGACGTTGAAGAACCCAGAAGGGGGCAACCAGTGGGAGGAGTACTGCTATTACCACTGCAGCCGCGGACATGACACCGAGGACTACAGAAAGCTCCAGGCAGAGATCGAGCGGTTGGTAATAGAAGGCTATCTCGACCGCTTCCTACCACGACCCGGGTATAGCCCCGGAACAGCAGGACGCAACCGGTCGCCTCGCTCAAAGGGCAATGCCACAATGGGCACGGAACACGCTTGACCAATCGACTGGGGGGCTACGCGTGCCTACTTCGTAAAGGCCAGCACAGAGCATAACTGTCAAAAGGTCGCGATCGGCAGGAGAGCAATGAGAGGGATCAAAACGGCCCTTGAGGCCCCTCAATGTGACGTGCCTACGAGAACGGAAGGATCTCATGATACCCTCGTGTTCCTTCGTCGAACATCAAGACGGCTCTCAAAAACTCGGCTGTGACCAATTAACCCCAGAGGTCGGACCGCAGAGGTCAAAACTCTAAAAACTCGACTGTGACTGAGCGGCCCCAAAGGTCGGGCCCCAGAGGTCGGACCCCAGAGGTCAAAAGTCGAATAACTTGGCTATGACCGAGCAGCCCCAGAGGTCGGACCGCAGATGTCAAAACTCCAAAAACTCGGCTGTGTCCGAGCGGCCTAAGAGGTCGGAACCCGGAGGTCAAAACTTCAACAACTAGGCTGTGACCGAGCGGTCCCAGAGGTCAAAACTCTAAAAACTCAGCTGTGTCCGAGCGGTCCCAGAGGTCAGACCCAGAGGTCAAAACTCCAAAAACTCGGCGATGACCGAGCGGTCCTAGAGGTCGGACCCCAGAGGTCAAGAGGTCAAAAGGGTAAAGGCGAGAAGATCCTAAAAGGATCACACGCCCAAACCCGAGAAGTTAAAAGGCTGAGGATCTCAAAAGGATCATGCGTCAGGCCAAGGACAAGACACTTGGCAACAAAAAAAAAAAAAGAAAAAAGAAAAAACTCGATCCTTCCCGAGTGGCCCCACAGGTCGTATTATAAAAACTCGATCCCGTCCTAGTATTCCAAAAGATCGAGGTCTAAGGGCTTCGTGCAAAGCCATGCAATCCAAGAAGTCAGAAGGCATCACGACCCATGAAGGCAAACGCTCTAAGCCAAAGCCAGGATGCGGACGATCATAATTTTGCCTCCTCAGAAATGTCCTTAAAAAGCCACAATGCGCGCACGGACAACCATAATAAGAAGTGATTAACATCCCAAGAAGAGCAACGACTTCATGCCAAACGGTCGAGGACCTCGAACCCTTTGGCATGGGGGGCTATCTTGGGTCCCAACATAAGGACCCATAAAACACGGCCCAAAGGAAGGACCCAAGTGAGAAGCCCAGAAATTTGTCCACTAACCAAGAGGGCTGGATGGTCCAAGAAGCCCAAGGCACAGGCCGGTATCCCGATGGCCGAGGCTACGACAAAGGTCCGAGAAGTTTCAAAAGCTCAAGGACACAGCAAATGGCAAATGCCATCCAGGTACGAGGACCAGAAGGGAAAGACCCGAGGGCCCTCCACAATGGACCAACGATCCTCCGAAAGACAATCTCCGGGAGCGACCTTTCTTCAACTAGTCCGCGGACCCATAAAGAGATAAAGCACGTCACTCAGAGACGAGGACACTCTCATACATGGCCGAGAACGCCAGCTAAGCAGCCTCACCATTACCAAGAAGCACGCGCCATCATGAAGGATCCAAATGGCTCCTGACACGCCGTATCAGCAGGACTGGCATCCCTGGCATGCCATATCTTCAGGGCAGACGCCCATCCAATGGGCTGGCGACAGGTGTCCCTGACACGCCGTACCAGCGGGGAAGGTGGCAGGCACGTCTGATGCACAGCCGGCAAAGCAGGAGGGCGGTCTCCCGGCAACACGATGGCTGCCACATGTCATCTCCCCAGCGGCACAATTTCTCCTATAAATACCCAGCAGAGGCTTTTGCCTCAGGATCTTCTTCCGGATCCCTTCTTCCAGCTCTTTGAGGCACCAAAAAGAGAGAGAAAAAGAGGGATTTCCAGCGGATGGAGAGAAAAAGGGAGAATACTCCCGAAGATTTGTCCTCTGTAAGACTCACGTATATAGTGCTGTATTTTTCAAAGGCCAAGAGCCTCGTGGTTTTTCCTCCCCATTTAAGGGGAGGCTTTCCACGTAAAAATTCGGTCTCAACTTCTCTTCTCCACATCACTTACACCGACACTTGTGTTGCCCGGACCCCAGAGACCCGAAACGCAACATTAGCGCCGTCTGTGGGAACCAGACAAAAAACCACAAGTTTTCCCCACACAGAAAACCAGCGCTCCGAAAATGATGAGCAGACAAGACAGCATGTCCACCCTGGAGGAAGAGCGCTATGACAGGTGCCTCCCATCGGGTGGTAGGATAAGTGGCGGTCGCGGTGCTAGCGTGCGCAAGTTAGTACAGAAGGCGGACAGCCTTTCGAGAGCCGTCCGTACCCTCCAAGAGAAGGTGGACGAGCAGTCTAGGGGCACGCGCCCTGAGAGCCCACGCCCGGCAGCGCCCCAGAGGCAACATTCGGCACGAGCTCCAGGCGAGTTGAGGGACTACCTCAACAGGAAGAAGTCCATGAGCCAGGCCGCGACGAAGAAAGGGATCAAGAGGCTCTGGAAGACGATCTTCGGACCCAAAACCGGCGAGGCAAGTCAATAGGGAGGACGACAAGACACCCTGCCCCCGAGGACAGGAGAAGGGAAAAGAAGGGCGAGCGCCCAACTGAAGACCCAAGGACCATCCGTGCAAGAAAAGCCCAAGCGGATGGTCCTTGGAGGAGAGGGGCCATCAGGCCAACCAGCTCTCACCGACTCCCTCACCAACATCCTGAGGCAGATTAGGGACGAAGAGTTCCTGAGATGGCCCAAGGCGTTGAAGAACCCAGAAGGGGGCGACCAGTGGGATGAGCACTGCTATTACCACTGCAGCCGCGGACATGACACCGAGGACTATAGAAAGCTCCAGGCAGAGATCGAGCGGTTGGCAATAGAAGGCTATCTCGACCGCTTCCTACCACGACCCGGGTATAGCCCCGGAACAGCAGGACGCAACCGGTCGCCTCGCTCAAAGGGCAATGCCACAATGGGCACGGAACACGCCTGACCAATCGACTGGGGGGCTACGCGTGCCTACTTCGTAAAGGCCAGCACAGAGCATAACTGTCAAAAGGTCGCGATCGGCAGGAGAGCAATGAGAGGGATCAAAACAGCCCTTGAGGCCCCTCAATGTGACGTGCCTATGAGAACGGAAGGATCTCCTGATACCCTCGTGTTCCTTCGTCGAACATCAACACAGCTCCCAAAAACTCGGCCGTGGCCAAGCGGCCCCAGAGGTCGGACCCTGGAGGTCATACCCCAGTGGTTAAAATTCCAAAAACTCGGCTGTGACCGAGCGGCCCCAGAGGTCGGCCCCCAGAGGTCGGACCCCAGAGGTCAAAACTCCAAAAACTCGGCTGTGACCGAGCGGCCTCAGAGGTCGGGCCCCGGAGGTCAAAACTCCAAAAACTCGGCTGTGACCGAGCGGCCTCAAAGGTCGGGCCCTGGAGGTCAAAACTCCAAAAACTCGGCTGTGACCGAGCGGCCCCAGAGGTCAAAACTCTAAAAACTCAGCTATGACCAAGCGGCCCCAGAGGTCGAACCCCAGAGGTCAAAACTCTAAAAACTCGGCCGTGACCGAGCGGCGCTAGAGGTCGGACCCCAGAGGTCAAGAGGTCAAAAGGGTAAAGGATAAAAGATCCTAAAAGGATCACAGCCGAAACCCGACAAGTTAAAAGGCCGAGGATCTCAAAAGGATCAAGCGTCAGGGCAAGGACAAGACACTTGGCAACACAAAAAAAAAGAAAAAAGAAAAAACTCGGTCCTTCCCGAGCGGCCCCACAGGTCGTATTATAAAAACTCGGTCCCGTCTGAGTATTCCAAAAGATCAAGCTCTAAGGACTTCTTGCAAAGCCATGCGATCCAAGAAGTCAGAAGGCAGCACGACCCTTGAAGGCAAACGCTCTAAGCCAAAGCCAGGACGCGGTCGATCATAATTTGGCCTATTCAGAAATGTCCCTAACAAGGCACAACGCGTGCACGGACAACCATAATAGGAAGAGATTAACATCCCAAGAAGAGCAACGATTTCATGCCAAACGGTTGAGGACCTCAAACCCTTTGGCATGGGGGCTATGTTGGGTCCCAACATAAGGACCCATAAAACACGGCCCAAAGGAAGGGCCCAAGTGAGAAGCCCAGAAATTTGTCCACTAACCAAGAGGGCTAGACGGCCCAAGAAGACCAAGGCACAGGCCAGTATCCCGAAGGCCGAGGTTACAACAAAGGTCCGAGAAGTTCTAAAAGCTCAAGGACACAACAAATGGCAAATGCCATCCAGGTACGAGGACCAGAAGGGAAAGACCCGAGGGCCCTCCACAATGGACCAACGATCCTCCAAAAGACAATCTCCGGGAGCGGCCTTCTTCAACGAGTCCGCGGACCCATAAAGAGACAAAGCACGTCGGTCAAAGACGAGGACACTCTCATACACGGCCGAGAACGCCAGCTAAGCAGCCTCACCATTACCAAGAAGCACGCGCCATCATGAAGGATCCAAACGGCTCCTGACACGCCGTATCAGCAGGACTGGCGTCCCTGGCACGCCATATCTTCAGGGCAGACGCCCATCCAATGGGCTGGCGACAGGTGTCCCTGACACGCCGTACCAGCAGGGAAGGTGGCAGGCACGTCTGATGCACAGCCGGCAAAGCAGGAGGGCGGTCTCCCGGCCACACGATGGCTGCCACATGTCATCTCCCCAGCGGCACAATTTCTCCTATAAATACCCAGCAGAGGCTCTTGCCTCAGGACCTTCTTCCGGATCCCTTCTTCCAGCTCTTTGAGGCACCAAGAAGAGAGAGAAAAAGAGGGATTTCCAGCGGATGGAGAGAAAAGGGAGAATACTCCCCAAGATTTGTACTCTGTAAGACTCACGCATATAGTGCAGTATTTTTCAAAGGCTCAGAGTCTCGTGGTTTTTCCTCCCCATTTAAGGGGAGGCTTTCCACGTAAAAATTCGGTCTCAACTTCTCTTCTCCACATCATTTACACCGACACTTGTGTTGCTCGGACCCCCGAGACTCGAAACGTAACATTGGCGCCGTCTGTGGAAACCAGACAAAATATCACAAGTTTTTCCCCACACAGAAAACCAGCGCTCCAAAAATGATGAGCAGACAAGACAGCACGTCCACCCGGGAGGAAGAGCGCCAGGTGGCAGGATAAGTGGCGGTCCCGGTGCTAGCGTGGCAATCTAGTATAGAAGGTGGATAGTCTCTTGAGAGCCGTCCGTACCCTCCAAGAGAAGGTGGACAAGCAGTCTAGGGGCCCACGCCCCGAGAGCCCACGCCCGGCAGCGCCCCAGAGGCAACATTCGGCAGGGGCTCCTGTTGTGTTGAGGGACTACCTTAACAGGAGTAAGTCCATGAGCCAGGCCGCAATAAAGAAAGTGCTCAAGAGGTTCTGCAAGACGGTCTTCGGACCCAAAACCGACGAGGCAAGTTATCCGGGAGGACGAGAAGACACCCTGCCCCCGAGGATAGGGGAAGGGAAAAGAAGGGCGAGCGCCCAGCTGAAGATCCAGGGACCGTCTGGGCAAGAAAAGCCTGAACGGATGGTCCTTGGAGGAGAGGGGCCATCAGGCCCACCAGCTCTCACCGACTCCCTCACCAACATCCTGAGGTAGAATAGGGTGGAAGAGTTCCTGAGATGGCCCAAGGCGTTGAAGAACCCAGAAGGGGGCGACCAGTGGGAGGAGTACTGCTATTACCACTGCAGCTGCGGACATGACACCGAGGACTACAGAAAGCTCCAGGCAGAGATCGAGCGGTTGGTAATAGAAGGCTATCTCGACCGCTTCCTACCACGACCCGGGTATAGCCCCGGAATAGCAGGACGCAACCGGTCGCCTCGCTCAAAAGGCAACGCCACAATGGGCACGGAACACGCCTGACCAATTGATTGGGGGGCTACGCGTGCCTACTTCGTAAAGGCCAGCACAGAGCATAACTGTCAAAAGGTCGCGATCGGCAGGAGAGCAATGAGAGGGATCAAAACGGCCCTTGAGGCCCCTCAATGTGACATGCCTACGAGAACGGAAGGATCTCATGATACCCTCGTGTTCCTTCGTCGAACATCAACACGGCTCCCAAAATCTCGGCTGTGACCAAGCGGCCGCAGTGGTCGGACCCCAGAGGTCAAAACTCTAAAAACTCGGCTGTGACCGAGCGGCCCCAAAGGTTGGGCCCCAAAGGTCGGGCCCCAGAGGTCGGACCCCAGAGATCAAAACACGAAAAACTTGGCTGTGATCGAGAGGCCCCAGAGGTCGGATCCCAGAGGTCAAAACTTTAAAAACTCGGCTGTGACCGAGCGGCCTCAGAGGTCGGACCCCAGAGGTCAAAACTCTAAAAAGTCGGCTGTGACCGAGCAGCCCCAGAGGTCGGGCCCCAGATGTCGGACCCCAGAGGTCAAAACTCCAAAAACACGGCTGTGATCGAGCGGCCTCAGAGGTCGGACCCTAGACGTCAAAACTCTAAAAACTCGGCTGTGACCGAGCGGCCCCAGAGGTCGGACCCCAGATGTCAACACTCTAAAAAGTCGGCTGTGACTGAGCGGCCCCAAAGGTCGGATCCCAGAGGTCAACACTCAAAAAACTCGGCTGTGACCGAGCGGCCCCAGTGGTCAAAACTCTAAAAACTCGGTCGTGACCGAGCGGCCCCAGATGTCGGACCCCAGAGGTCAAAACTCCAAAAACTCGGCCGTGACTGACGGCCCCAGAGGTCGAACCCTAGAGGTCAAAACTCTAAAAACTCGGCCGTGACCGAGCGGCCCCAGTGGTCGGACCCCAGAGGTCAAAACTCCAAAATCTCGGCCGTGACCGAGCGGCCCCAGAGGTCGGACCCCAGAGATCATAACTCCAAAAATACGGCCGTGACCGAGCGGCCCCAGTGGCCAGACCCCAGAGGTCATAACTCCAAAAACACGGCCGTGACCGAGCGGCCCCAGAGGCCGGACCCCAGAGGTCAAAAGGGTAAAGGTTAGAAGATCCTAAAAGGATCACACGCCCAAACCCGAGAAGTTAAAAGGCCGAGGATCACAAAAGGATCATGCGTCAGGCCAATGACAAGACACTTGGCAACACAAAAAAAAAAGAAAAAAGAAAAAACTCGGTCCTTCCTGAGCGGCCCCACAGGTCGTATTATAAAAACTCGATCCCATTCGAGTATTCCAAAAGATCGAGCTCTTAGGACTTCGTGCAAAGCCATGCGATCCAAGAAGTCAGAAGGCAGCATGGCCCCTGAAGGCAAACGCTCTAAGCCAAAGCCAGGACGTGGACGATCATAATTTTGCCTCCTCAGAAATGTCCTTAACAAGCCACAACGCGCGCACGGACAACCATAATAGGAAGTGATTAACATCCCAAGAAGAGCAACGACTTCATGCCAAACGGTCAAGGACCTCGAACCCTTTGGCATGGGAGGCTATGTTGGGTCCCAACATAAGGACCCATAAAACACGACCCAAAGGAAGGGCCCAAGTGAGAAGCCCAGAAATTTGTTCACTAACCAAGAGGGCTGGACGGCCCAAGAAGCCCAAGGCACAGGCCAATATCCCGAAGGCCGAGGTTACAACAAAGGTCCGAGAAGTTCTAAAAGCTCAAGGACACAGCAAATGGCAAATGCCATCCAGGTACGAGGACCAGAAGGGAAAGACCCGAGGGCCATTCACAATGGACCAACGATCCTCCGAAAGACAATCTCCGGGAGCGGCCTTCTTTAACGAGTCCGCGGACCCATAAAGAGACAAAGCACGTCGCTCAGAGACGAGGACACTCTCATACACGGCCGAGAATGCCAGCTAAGCAGCCGCACCATTACCAAGAAGCACGCGCCATCATGAAGGATCCAAACGGCTCCTGACACGCCGTATCAGCAGGACTGGCGTCCCTGGCATGCCATATCTTCAGGGCAGACGCCGATCCAATGGGCTGGCGACAGGTGTCCCTGACACGCCGTACCAGCGGGAAAGGTGGCAGGCACGTCTGATGCACAGCCGACAAAGCAGGAGGGCGGTCTCCCGGCCACACGATGGCTGCCACATGTCATCTCCCCGGCGGCACAATTTCTCCTATAAATACCCAGCAGAGGCTCTTGCCTCAGGACCTTCGTCCGGATCCCTTCTTCCAGCTCTTTGAGGCACCAAAAAGAGAGAGAAAAATAGGGATTTTCTGCGGATGGAGAGAAAAGGGAGAATACTCCCTAAGATTTGTACTCCGTAAGACTCACGTATATAGTGCAGTATTTTCTAAAGGCCCAGAGCCTCGTGGTTTTTTCTCCCCATTTAAGGAGAGGCTTTTCACGTAAAAATTCGGTCTCAACTTCTCTTCTCCACATCACTTACACCGACACTTGTGTTGCCCGAAACCCGGAGACCCGAAAAGTAACATTGGCGCCGTCTGTGCGAACCTGACAAAAAACCACAAGTTTTCCCCCTCACAGAAAACCAGCGCTCCGAAAATGATGAGCAGACAAGACAGTACGTCCACCCGGGAGGAAGAGCGCTATGACAGGTGCCTCCCATCGGGTGGCAGGATAAGTGGCGGTCTCGGTGCTAGCGTGCGCAAGCTAGTACAGAAGGTGGACAGCCTCTCGAGAGCCGTCCGTACCCTCCAAGAGAAGGTGGACGAGCAGTCTAGGGGCACGCGCCGCGAGAGCCCGCGCCCGGCAGCGCCCCAGAGGCAACATTCGGCACGCGCTCCTGGCAAGTTGACTGACTACCTCAATAGGAAGAAGTCCATGAGCCAGGCCGCGACGAAGAAAGGGCTAAAGAGGCTCTGGAAGACGGTCTTTGGACCCAAAACCGGCGAGGCAAGTCAGCCGGGAGGACGAGAAGACACCCTGCCCTCAAGGACAGGGGAAGGGAAAAGAAGGGCGAGCGCCCAACTGAAGACCCAGGGACCATTCGGGCAAGAAAAGCCCGAATGGATGGTTCTTGGAGGAGTGGGGCCATCAGGCCCACCAGCTCTCACCGACTCCCTCACCAACATCCTGAGGCAGATTACGGACGAAGAGTTCCTGAGATGGCTCAAGGCGTTGAGGAACCCAGAATGGGGCGACCAGTGGGAGCAGTACTGCCATTACCACTGCAGCTGCGGACATGACACTGAGGACTACAGAAAGCTCCAGGCAGAGATCGAGCGGTTGGTAATAGAAGGCTATCTCGACCGCTTCCTACCACGACCCGGGCATAGCCCCGGAACAGCAGGACGCAACCGGTCGCGTCGCTCAAAGGGAAATGCCACAATGGGCACGGAACACGCCTGACCAATCAACTGGGGGGCTACGCGTGCCTACTTCGTAAAGGCCAGCACAGAGCATAACTGTCAAAAGGTCGCGATCGGCAGGAGAGCAATGAGAGGGATCAAAACGGCCCTTGAGGCCCCTCAATGTGACGTGCCTACGAGAACGGAAGGATCTCATGATACCCTCGTGTTCCTTTGTCGAACATCAACACGGCTCCCAAAAACTCGGCTGTGACCAAGCGGTCCCAGAGGTCGGACCCCAGAGGTCAAAACTCTAAAAACTTGGCTGTGACCGAGCGGCCCCAGAGGTCGGCCCCCAGAGGTCAAAACTCTAAAAACTCGGCTGTGACCGAGCGGCCCCAGAGGTCGGACCCTAGAGGTCGGACCCCAGAGGTCAAAACTCCAAAAAATCGGCTGTGACCGAGCTGCCCCAGAGGTCGGAATCCAGTTGTCAAAACTCCAAAAACTCGGCTGTGACCGAGCGGCCCCAGAGGTAAAAACTCTAAAAACTCGACTGTGACCAGGCGGCCCTAGAGGTCGGACCCCAGAGGTCAAAAATCTAAAAACTCGGCCGTGACCAAGCGACCCCAGAGGTCGGACCCCAGAGGTGAAACCTCTAAAAACTCGGCTGTGACCGAGCGACCCTAGAGGTCGGACCCCAGAGGTCAAAACTCCAAAATCTCGGCCGTGACCGAGCGGCCCTTGAGATCGGACCTCAGAGGTCAAGAGGTCAAAAGGGTAAAGGCTAGAAGATCCTAAAAGGATCACACGCCCAAACCCGAGAAGTTAAAAGGCCGAGGATCTCAGAAGGATCATGCGTCAGGCCAAGGACAAGACACTTGGCAACACAAAAAAAAAGAAAAAAGAAAAAACTCTGTCCTTCCCGAGCGGCCCCACAGGTCGTATTATAGAAACTCGGTCCCGTCCGAGTATTCCAAAAGATCGAGCTCTAAGGACTTCATGCAAAGCCATACGATCCAAGAAGTCAGAAGGCAGCACGACCCTTGAAGGCAAACGCTCTAAGCCAAAGCTAGGACGCGGACGATCATAATTTGGCCTCCTCAGAAATGTCCCTAACAAGCCACAACGCGCGCACTGACAACCATAATAGGAAGAGATTAACATCCCAAGAAGAGTAACGACTTCATGCCCAATGGTCGAGGACCTCGAACCCTTTGGTATGGGGGGCTATGTTGGGTCCCAACATAAGGACCCATAAAACACGGCCCAAAGGAAGGGCCCAAGTGAGAAGCCCAGAAACTTGTCCACTAACCAAGAGGGTTGGACGGCCCAGAAGCCCAAGGCACTGGCCAGTATCCCGAAGGCCGAGGTTACAACAAAGGTCCGAGAAGTTCTAAAAGCTCAAGAACACGGCAAATGGCAAATGCCATCCAGGTACGAGAACCAGAAGGGAAAGACTCGAGGGCCCTTCACAATGGACCAACGATCCTCCGAAAGACAATCTCCGGGAGCGGCCTTCTTCAACGAGTCCGCGGACCCATAAAGAGACAAGGCACGTCGCTCAGAGACGAGGACACTCTCATACACGGCCGAGAACGCCAGCTAAGCAGCCTCACCATTACCAAGAAGCACGCGCCATCATGAAGGATCCAAACGGCTCCTGACACGCCGTATCAGCAGGACTGGCGTCCCTGGCACGCCATATCTTCAGGGCAGACGCCCATCCAATGGGCTGGCGACAGGTGTCCCTGACACGCCGTACCAGCAGGGAAGGTGGCAGGCACGTCTGATGCACAGCCGGCAAAGCAGGAGGGCGGTCTCCCGGCCACACGGTGGCTGCCACATGTCATCTCCCCAGTGGCACAATTTCTCCTATAAATACCCAGCAGAGGCTCTTGCCTCAGGACCTTCTTCCGGATCCCTTCTTCCAGCTCTTTGAGGCACCAAAAAGAGAGAGAAAAAGAAGGATTTCCAACGGATGGAGAGAAAAGGGAGAATACTCCCTAAGATTTGTACTCTGTAGGACTCACGTATATAGTGCAGTATTTTTCAAAGACCCAGAGCCTCGTGGTTTTTTCTCTCCATTTAAGGGGAGACTTTCCGCGTAAAAATTCGGTCTCAACTTCTCTTCTCCATATCACTTACACCGACACTTGTGCTGCCCGGACCCCCGAGACCCGAAACGCAACA
>JAODPA010134903.1:0-16474 GCA_025585075.1 Nepenthes mirabilis
CAAAATAAAATTTGAAAATATGACAAACGCACTTGGAATAATTACACATTACCAAGTAGTTCTAGGACACATGAAGAAGAGAGCCTCAGAGGGTACACGATAGCACAAGGCAACAGGTTTGCAACAGTTTTAAAAGTCTCTTATTTTTTGAATTTTCCCAAAGTAGAAGCCCTCACAGATACCAATTTCACCAAACGGGGGAACAGGCATTGTGTTCTCCTACAACCAGAAGGACAAGACAGACAGCATCAATATTACCGGAACGGATTTGATCAGGAGTGCGGTCTGAAGCAGCAGACCGCGGTTCATGCCGTTGTCATCCCATGGCATATTTCTGTGTCCAGCTGCGAGCAGTGGCCTCATACTTGGCTCGGTCAGTCTTGTACATGTGGGCTATCTCCGGTACGAGCGGATCATCGGGGTTCGGGTCAGTAAGCAATGAACAAATCGAGAGCAGAACCTGGCAACAGGGGCAAGTGATAGTAGTTAGAATTATAGAATGAAATATCGATAGATATAACAAATCTCAGCCAATATATTAAGGTGACTATTTAGGTAATATATAGCGATATATTGGCGCCTGAATTGATAATATTTTTAAAATTGATTGATTGCAAGTAAATAAAACACCCGATAACATATATCCGTAACGAATTTTGATTTGCGAAAAAAAAGGAAGCGGATATGTCTAATACTGATGATGAGTATCCCGGATATGACTGAAACTGATATGGTTACGATTGATACTCATATTGATATTCTCATTTATGGTCAGAACAACACGATAATCATATATCTAGACAAAATGTTCATGGGTGTTATTTGTTGATCTTAATTATGGATAAAAATATCAATATCTGAAAAGGCATAGGTCACAGCCTTATCAAACCACACACAAAAACTGTTTATCTCGTGCCTGGTTTGGGTGTGAGCTTATCCCACTTCTTTGTAGCATCCGATAGAATTTCCAGGGTAGAATTCAGTTAGGATCTATTTGATTCAAGAAAAACTTGNTAAAAGTATTTATTATGTTTGATTTACAAGAAAATTTATTTAAAAAAAAAGGTAGTAGAAAATGTAAAAAAACCATAACATGAAGTGCCTATAACATTTTTCTCTTTATTTTCCCTTGATAAACATATAAAAAAATATTTCTATCAGAAACTTATTTTTTTCCATGTGATTTTCAATCAACATCCAAAAAAGAGAAAGAATGTATTTAAATCATTTTCTTTCAATTTTAAATATTTTTCAATTGTTTTCTTTCTTTTAAATTTTCGTAGAACCAAAATTTTCCACTTATCCTCTCTAATTAGACTCAAATCTTGGAAATACTTGTTTCCACGTCACCATGCTTTTCCCCTTTCTTTACCTTTTCACTCCTCCTAACAGTACCGTTTCATCCCTCTACTGCATTGTCAATCAACAGCTTCATTTTCCTATTAGCAACCGGAAAAAAAAAGAAAAGAAAAAGATAATAGTTTCCCGTGTATCTTGTCAAGTAAGAAAGGCTCAAGCCATGGATGCAAATACCATCGGTACATATGTATTGGCCGATATATATTGGTGTTGAAGCCTCCTATACTGATATTTCCCAATCCCACAATAATATCCCAATATGTTTTTGTATCAGCTGAAACCCATTTCAGCTTTACAATTTTCTGAAACTTTTTTCCAACCAATTTCTATTCCAATAAATATTCTCTAATACGTCCAATGCTGATATTTTAATCTATGATCAAAACTTAAACGCATTTCTCATCTGTAGCTTTACCATTGCAAACCACTTCTATCTCCAATTTTACTAAAATGGATGATTGGTAAAAAATAACATTAATAACATGCTGCAATCATTTGATGTGCAAAAGGCATACATTTCCCCTTTTAGTTTTACCCACAATGTGAACAAATTACGAAACAAAAAGGGTAACTACGACAGCGAACACGAAGAATCGAAATCCACCGAAGAAAATATCAGAAAATAAAGAATGAAATCCTTATAGTCGTTGAATATTCACACTGTCTCATCATAGCAGCAATTTATGAGAAACATCCTCATGTCTTCTTGGGCGCATGGGAAAGGCAAATCTAATGAAACATATCATAACATTTACATGTGAATTGATCAAGGGAGAGAATTCTAATATTGTGCATATTTTTAGTTCAAAATTTTACAATTATGTTCACCTTATTGACATTTTAGTACATTCAGGAACACTGAGATATGATTCACATAAATTTCTAGCAGGAGGATGTAGTGCAAGCAGCCGGTGATCATGAAGCTTTCAAATATGATTTTCTGGTAATTTCTTCATTGAGTTCTGATTCTTCCTGATACAACTATAGCTATCCTTTTTACTGGATAATGCAGATTCATCCTACTTAATAATTTGGACACTGCTTGTGGAAAGGCTACCCATACACTATATCTATCGTTATGCTTCCCTCAATTAGCCCAAATATCGGTAGTAATTGCTTCTCACCTCACCATGCCATTTCCCTTTCTTTATCTTTTTACACCTTTTGATGGTTATTTTCCATCCTTTTCACCCTTAAATGTGTGACAACTCAAAAGTTCAAATTATTATCAGCAAACAAAAAATGAAACAATGCGATAATAGTTACCCTTCTATCTTGTCAAATAATAAAGCCTTGAAACATAAGGCATTTCTCATCTATCACATTACTAATCCAACCTACTTCCATCTTCAACCTAAGTAAAAGATATCAGTTACCTCCATGCAGAAAGTTCCACTAAATATATCACCAATTTCATTCAGTTTAAACATCAATTTGACAGATCAAGCTTTCCCATACAAATGAGACTTTCATGTTGTGTATACATAGGGAAAGCTGTGTGCAATGAAAAATGCAAGCACGGCTTGGGGAGGGGTTTTTCTTTTACTCTTTTTTAACAAGGAAATTATCTACTCCATCCGACTAGTTCCGGATCGAGTCTCAGACAATCAAGCTCTACAATTCAGCTTCTATACAATTATCACATTCATTAAAAATCGTGTTCCCTCTCACTTATTTAACACAACCTATTCATTAAGAACAACTAGAAATGAAAGGCACACTAAAAGATTACCTCATTTTTTTAACTAGTTAAAAGATGAAATGACATGCATTCATTGGATGCCAGGGCAGTACCATCCAAGCACAAAATACAATATAGCAGACTAAGCAACTATATATGCATTTCATAAAAGAAGTCCGCTAAAATAAAATTAGACAAAGTAAAAGAAAATTTAACCCAAGAACATTAAAAGGTTAGTTCGTTGTCCTTTGCAGGCCTGGCTTTGATCCATTTCAAAAAATAAGAAACAAAGACCAGATGCAATGCATGGATGTCACTTACTAAAAGCAATCAAATGGCAGCAACTGACCTTAGGAGGCTTGAAAGGATAATCAGGAGGGAAATGAATGGTAACAAGGAACACCCCTCCTGTGTATGGACTATCGACGGGTCCCATGATAGTTGCTTGCCAATGGAACATGTCTTCACCGACAGGACCTGTTGCAAATGGATATCCACAAGATGAAGGGAGCACCACAAATAAGGATGAATACTAATGCCATGAGAAGCCATAGCATTCATTACATACAATTTTCAGAATAAGCAAAAAAAATTTATTAGTCACCAGTAGAAATATATGAAACCCAAGAAAAACCTCCCATTAACTCAGCTTTTTGGCCATGCATCAATAACCAATGCAACTAGCAGAGGAACTCCAAGAAACTTGCAGATATTAGAAACATTTAACCTAACAAAAAAATATAGTCAAACAAATGCACCAGAGATTGATAATTGCAAGAGAATCAGATTTTGACATGGGTTCTTATGGTCAACATGTTTACCACTGCAATTGCAAAAAACCATTTTGGGACCTCAACAAATAGCTTAAGCTTTTGGGACAATTGATTTCTTCACATGATAGTCACAATTTTGATTCCAAGAACCCTCATTACCCGTAACTATCTTTTAGGATAAGGAATGGGTGAATATCTGTCACGTAGTACACTAGAACAGGAGGCATGGCTAAAGGACAGCACTAGAACAGCATCAGGACAGGGCAATGGCTAAAGAAGCAGTGATAGCTAGTTAATCAAGTTGTTAGTTGAGTTGTTTGTTAGTTGAGTGTTGTTGCTGACCTATATGTAAGGCAGGATAGCAATTGTATCATGTATGATGATGAAATGAATGTCACTCTACTCTCTCCTGAATTCTCTTCCCTCTCTGTGCTCTGTTCTTGATCTCCCTATCCGTTTCTATCTCTCCCTCTATCTCTTTCTTTCCTTACTACTCTTTGTTTTCTCTTTTTCCCATCCCTTACTCTGAATTCTTTCTCATTTTCCTATCTTCATTCTAAATCCATCAATCACTGAATTTCCATTCCAGCCAATTACATTACAGTATCTTCTTAATCGATGCATCTAGTCTAAAGGGCACTTGTGCGGTATAAAAACATTATTCAGCCTTTATATAAGACTAAAGCTTATGGGACAATCAATTCATCGACAATTTATAAGTGTCAATAAAGGAGTATTATAGCCACGTTGAATCAAATCATATCCTCAGTAAGAGTTACAACAATTCAACCATTAATTTGGAAATCCTCAAACTTTTCTATAATACGGAAATTTCCCTTTGATTTATTTTGGGTATATTTATTATTTTGGGTTAATTAGATGCCTCGGATTAATGGTATTTTATGAAATTTTTATAGGAATTCAGATCTACAGTGTGGCGCCTGAAGAGCGCTTGAGATGCAAAAACCAGTGGGCTTGCACCCGAGGCTCATCTAAGCTAGCACTCGAGTGCCGTTTTCAGTATATAGGCACAGCAGTGAGGGTTTCCGCCATTTCGTGCATGGCAAAGCAGAGGAAGGAGAGAGAGAGAGAGGAGGAGGAGATCGAGTAGATTGAAGTATACTTTTATTAAATCTGCTTGGTATAAAGTCGAGGCAAATATCTATAAGCCATATCCTTAGTTTGATTTCATGTTTGATAATGTTGTTTCTGATTTGGAGGTTTAAAGTTCATGTATGCAAGTTTTTACTTAGCCTGTTCGTTTCCCTCCATGCATGCACGCGTTTTACCAATCGTTTGGGGGCTTTTTACAGGATTTATGAATATTTAAGGGTTTTGTTGTTTTCTAGAAAAATGAATGAATATCTGATATTATATATTTTTATATCAGTATATATATATATGAAAATGTGTATGAAATTTGCATGGGCCGTGCATTTATTCTGGTGAATATTGTATCTGATTTGATACAGATGGCATCAGTTGCATTTTAGTTCTTTTTGATTGGATTGTTTTGGGACAATATTTTGGTTATTTGGTTTGATCGGATGTAGGCCTTTAGATATGCATAAACAATTGGATCAACATATTTGATGGATATGTATATGTTTGTGGTTTTGTCTCCCCTTACGGTATTTGGAGCGGGTCATATGTACATTGTCCGGACGGTTATCTGATAAGATCCTATGATGGATTTTGGATTTGATGATTATCATTGTTATTATTCGGATGATGAAAATTTATGGTCTGTCTGTTTATATCATACCCGATTTGGGATTTAATTATTTATTATTTAAATTTGTTATGGTCCTGATTCATGACATTTTCCAGGTACCTTGTAAATACAAGACAAGTGATTTTACAAATAGAATCTTCTCATACCTGGAAACATGTCATTTCTTTTAGTTGAGTTGCGAAAACTCCCCAAGTTTTCAGTTAGTGATAATTGGTACTTAAGTATTTTTACAAATAGAAGCTTCTCTTCAGCTTCGCAGACACTTGGTCAATAAAACGCCAAACCACCAAAATATTTAGAATACTTCCAATTATCCTCAAATGAACATAAAACCATTACCAGAATCTCGTGTGATAGATCTAATCCTTCACTTGGAAACCTCAAACGTCTTGAAATAGCGTGCAAACAAAGGACAATTTGATTATCTTATATCAATAGTCTGCAATTTGCTAAGCTATTAATTGTGGCCCATGCATGAAACCTCTAGGAAGAGCCATATGCACATAAATTACCATCCAACTATGTTATTTTCACAATTTAAATCTATGACTTCGACCACACAATGGGTTAACTGTGTTGTGCAAAGGCTCATCCTCTATAATGGGCAATTTTAACTCACAAATAGAACACTCTCTTTAGCAGCTCATATACTAGAACAATTAAATGCCAAAACACGAATAGCTACTAAGTAAATTATTATCCCATTATCGTCAAAAGTACATCCAATAATCAACAATCTTTCCACACGCGATGTTGGGAGTGATCTTCATTCATTCTCATCTTACTCGGAAGGGGAACGGGTGACTTAGAAACACATCGGCACAGTAACAACATACATAGAACAAGATCCCATTTGAATCATATCAATAAAAAAGAATGAAACAAATAGTGTAAGATTACTGACCAGCACTGCAAGAAGTAGGAGGATCCCTCTGTAGATCCCTGAGTTCTTTCAGTATACGCTTCAAAGCCATGAAAAACTTCTACAACATGAAACACAAACACAAAAAAGTTTGGAAACTCAACAATCAGTATCATACATAAAATCCGCGGACACCAAACGGCAAACCAAACAAATCGAAACTAGAATCAGAAAAATAAGCACAAGGATCGAATGAAATAAAATGATTTCAGAAACGCAGCAGTGATCGATGAACAGCCGATCAAGTTGACCTAAAATTCAATTCAATGAGAACATAAGACAAAAATTTTACCTCCGGAGACAAATTAGGGTTAAGTAAACGATTGAGTAAGGAAGATAAGGGCCGATCGAGCAGATAATTCAGCAGGAAGGTCAGATCCGAAGGCCGAGTATCCGCTTCTTCGCTGTCTACTAACACAACCTGATGGCAATGGAGGCCCGATCTTGTCCCCGTGACGTCCCTTCAATTGGAGGCCGAATTACTTTCCTTTCTTGTCCCTGCTAACAATTTTTAATACCGTCAACATCCTCACTCGTTACTGTTTCAGACGTCGCATTGCATCATGACTAGGGGTATTTAAATTTTGATACAAGAATGTCACAAAATTAACTGCTCCATTAGGTTGATAAGAAATATATATATGAATGATAAATTATAATATTAATTTATAACAACTATTTTAAATCTAAGTTAGGGTGTGATTTTTTTTTCATCGTTAGAATACATCTGATTTTGTTAAAATTATTACTGTCCGTCTTATGAATGTTGATGGGCTTCAATACCCCGGGCCCATAAAGCAAGGCCCAAAAGGACGGACGCAAGGCCCAAGATGCCTAGAAAGCTAATCTGACCGAGACCTTATTTTCGCACAAAAAGCTCGAGGATATCAGAAGCTCCTGTGAACCTGGATTGACTCGAGAGGTCAATACTTGACGTGACAGCCCGAGGACATTCCATGAGGAACCAGAGATCCTTCACTGATCAAGAATGCAGTTGACATCCGAGAACTATCTTTCTTAGTGAGTCCGCGGACTTGGGAGAAGGCCAGATACGCAACTTAAGGACGAGGGCTATTTCAGGAACGACCGAGAGCGCCAACTCATAGGCTTCACAATTACCAAGGAGCACACAACCTCTGCGACACGCCGCCTCCACAGTAAATAATGATACTCAGGGCATGCCTTGTCACTTTAAGATTGACATCAAGGGCTAGCATGCCTGACACAGGAAGGCCCAATCAGCGGCGCCGGCGGCCGGTCTCCCTATATACGCCAGCGTGCCTAACACAGCATGGCTCAATCAGTAGAGTAGGTGGACAGCCTTCCAACATGCACCAGCGGCCACATGGGCTTCTCTTAAGGGAAAAATCTCCCACTATAAATACCCAACCAGAATATTGAAAAAGGGATCAGGAAAATTCTCAAAGAAGACTAAGAAAGAAAGAGAGAATAATCCTGCAACTTGTACTTATGGTTCTTCCATCCGTAGTGAAGTATTCTCCAGGCCTTGAGCCTTGTGATTTTCCCTCCTTATTCAAGGGGAGGCTTTTTACGTAAATCCCGGTGTGTTTTTCTCTCCCTCTCTTCATCTTTCCACACTCACATATTTGTTGCACAGTTCCGTCCGCTAGGGCACTCCGGCAGGTGCATGGCATCATCACACATATTCGTTGTACGAAGGCCGAAATCTGGAACGCAACATTGGCACCGTCTGTGGGAAGCCCATGATGAAAAGTCCGTTGCTTCCTTCCACCACCAGACATTTAGCACGCCGAAATGGTAAACAAATGGGCCCAAACTAGCGCGTTAGCCCAAGATATGGCACCCTTCAGCAAGTGCCTCCCAGCAAGCAACACGGTGAGTAACACTCCGAGTCCTTGTGTACGAACACTGGCAAAGAAAGTGGACGGTCTCTCAAAAGTAGTCCAAACTCTCTACACAAATTTGGACGAGCAGTCGAAGGGAGCGCGTCCCGAAGCCTCCGTGGCTGCAGCACCCCAGAAGAAGGGGAGAACGAAGAAGCATCGCAAGGAGCAAACCTGTAAATACAATGCCCCGGGGATACAGGTTTCCTTGAGCAACGAAGTCCCATTGCGACCTAGAGGTCTCCTGGACCCTTAGATCCAAGGATGCAGCCCAGAAAGGTTGAATCCTTGTCACTCTTGTTGCCACAGGGAGGACGCTTTTCGGGAAAAAAACAGTTGCAGAGGAAGGCCCCCAAAAGAAGATGACCATACAAAGTGGGAAGTTGCGCAGACTTCTTGCGAACTGAGAGATTACTTCAATAGAAAGAAGACCATGACTCAATGCCCAACAAAGAGAGAGCTCAAAAGGATCTAGAAGACGGTCTTTGGGGCCAAGACCAGTGAAGCAAGGAAGCCAGAAGGTGGAGAAGATCTTGACCTGAGGACGGGAGATGGAAAAAGAAAGGCTGGCAACCAGCTGAAGTCCCAAGGATCGTCCAGGCGATACAAGCCTGAACGGGTTGTCCTAGGGAGAAACAAGCCATCGGACCCGACTCCCTTGAATGAGTCGCTCACCAACATTCTGAGGCGGATCCGAGACGAGGAATTCTTGAGGTGGTCCAAGGCGTTGAAAAATCCGGATGGAGGTGACCAAAGGAAGTACTGACATTACCACCGCCATCGTGGCCATGACACTGAAGATTGCAGGACGTTGCGCACAGAGATTGAGAGACTAGCACAGGAAGGCCATCTCGGCCGTTTCCTGCGAAGACCCAGGCAAGTTCCCGGAATAGCAGGACGCGGCAGGTTGAGTCCATCGAGGGCTGGGTCATCATAAGCACAGAACACGCATGACCAGCCCTGGGGGCCACTTATGAAGGCTTCATGAAAGCCAACGCAGACTAGGGCTGCTAAAAAGCCAAGCCCCCAATAGACAGTAGCCAGAAAAGAATGTAGTCAGGCGAGGAAGACCCGAGGACTCGAACTCGCATCATCCAGGACCCAGGGCACTAGTTTGACGTGAAGGATTAAGCTAGCCTTATAGGCCACTCGATGTAACACGTTACAGGAATAAAAAGGTCCTTTAATGTGTCTATTATTGTGCGTTTTCATGTCATCTTGTTAAGGCCAAGGGTGCTCTTAGGTCAAGTCAAAGCAAGCCTTCCCGAGATCTAAAAACTCAGCCTCGTCCGAGCGGCTGCAGAGGTCGTATTCTAAAAACTCGGTCCCATTCGAACGGCCATAGAGGTCGTATTTTAAAAACTCGGCTCCGTCCGAGTGGCCCCAGAGGTCATATTCTAAAAACTCGGCTCCGTTCGAGCAGCCCTAGAGGTCCTATTCTAAAAACTTGGCACCGTCCGAGCGGCCCCAGAGGTCGAATTCAAAAACTCGGCTTCATCCGAGTGGCCCCAGAGGTCGTATTCTAAAAAACTCAGCTCCGTCCGAGTGGCCCCAGAGGCTGTATTCTAAAAATTTTGCTTCGTCCGAGCAGCCCCAGAGGTCGTATTCTAAAAACTCAACTCTGTCAGAGCGTCCCCAGAGGTCAAATTCAAAAACTCGGCACCGTCTGAGGGACCCCCAGAGGTCGNATATTTTTATAATTTATTTTATTTATATAATTCATCTAGTTATCTGCTGCTCTGGAAGCGATAAGGCGGAAAATGATGGTACGTAGGGACCATAACGTATCACATGCTAGCGATTGTCTCACTGTACCTCAGACCTCTACGATCACTCGCTCCCTGTTTTGCTATCTACTCTTCTTCAGTCCCTCTCTAACCCTATTTTATACCCAAACAGCCCAAAGCAAGAGCAGCTACACTGGCTTTCACTAGCAATGGCTTCTCCTACTACACAATTCCCTCTGTCCCCATGGCTTCTATGTTTGTTTATCCTGTTTTTAGCCTCAATATGTTCAGTTAAACCCCTGTCGCCTATCCCTGCTAAGATTGGCAAAGGCTACCGTTTAATTTCCATTGAGGAGGACGCTGATGGAGGTTTTGTGGGCTTCTTACAAGTCAAGCAGAAAACCAACGTCTACGGTCCTGATATCCCTAATCTGCGACTCATTGTTAAGTGAGTTTCAGTCTTCAGTAAGTCTCTAATTTTTCAATTTCTCACGCCATTGATGCTCGGTGTTAATGCTTTATATTTTTCCGTTTGTATTCAGGCATGAAACAGAAGATCGTTTGAGGGTTTACATCACTGATGCTGATAAACCCAGATGGGAAGTGCCGTACAATCTCATACCCAGAGCAGAACCTCCACCGTCGAAGCAAAATGTTGGGTTTCTGAAAATACCCCTTTCAGTTTCCAAAATATCGGGAAATGAGTTCATTTTTAGCTTCACCTCTGACCCATTTTCATTCGCGGTCACAAGGAAATCAAATGGGCAAACCCTGTTCAATACTAGCTCAGACGACTCCGATGCATTTAGCAATTTGGTATTTAAGGATCAGTACCTTGAAATATCGACCAAATTGCCCACTGATGCTTCCCTTTATGGGCTCGGAGAGAACACACAGCCTCATGGGATTAAATTGTACCCAAACGATCCGTACACTTTGTGGACAACCGATATTTCTGCAATTACTCTCAATACTGATCTATATGGGTCACACCCAGTTTATATGGACCTCAGGAATGTGGATGGGCAGCCCTCTGCTCATGGGGTTTTGCTGTTGAACAGCAACGGGATGGATGTGTTCTACAGAGGGAATTCATTGACATACAAGGTCATTGGGGGTATTTTTGATTTCTACTTCTTTTGTGGTCCTTCGCCTCTTGATGTTGTGACTCAGTACACTAGCTTGATTGGCAGGCCAGCTCCCATGCCTTACTGGGCTTTCGGTAATCCTCATTTTTTTTTTTTGTTTTTTTACCCTAATCTCTGTATTTCTGCCATTCTAATTCCTTTAATTCTTAAAGCATTGAGATTAGTGATAATTTGTCTCGTAATCTCCCTCGAAAAGGGAGTCTTTCAGGTTTTCTATTAGTTTATTGTATTTGTCTAATCCGCATAATAACGTGTCTATTGTTGCATTAAGATCCATTACTTTTACTTGGACCTGGACCCACATATAATTCGTCTGTTTATCGTCCAAGAGATTGTCGGTAGACTCGGGTAAGAAATACGAGGACTGAAATCTTCTAAACTAATGATTTTGTTGACGTTGTTCTATTTTATCGTGAGTGGTCTGATATGTTTTACGTATCAAGTGTGACTAGCCCCCCCCACCCTCTTTTTTTTTACTTTTTTATGCTCATAAGGATGTTTATTAATTAGGGCTTGTTTCCAATAACTTTTTTAGAAAACTGTAAATGATTTTTTTTCTAAAAGGTTTATAGCAAGTGGGTTGATGTTCTGTATAAATCATTATATGGCTTTTTAACAGGTTTTATCCAAATAAGTGCTTTTGCAAAAAAACTGTGAAGTGTACTTTTTTTTTTTTCAAAATACTTAGAAAAAAACCTCTTTAGTTAGGACCTTCTTATAGTATCTTTATGTCAGGGTATTAATGACTTCCACCTACCCTCTTTAATGCAAAGGGTTCTCAATTTTGTACTTTCGTTTATGTTTAGTTATTTGTTTTGAATTTGTCATATGGTTGTTACGTTGGGGTCTATGGGATGGAGGATTTGTGCGTGACTTTTTGGATAAAAAGAAAAAATATATATATATCATTACGTGCAAGGTAAAATTCCAGAGAGCCATTATATAATCCTAGCTTAATTATATTTTTGTTCCTGAGCAACTTTAAACACATGGAAATGGGTATCTTATTGATGTTTGTAGAAAGAATGCATCAACAATAGAAGATGGAAAAGGTGACATTAAAATATATAGTTACGTGCTAGGTGAAATTCCAGAGAGCCATTATATAATTCTAGCTTAATTATATTTTTGTTCCTGAGCAACTTTAAACACATGGAAATGGGTATCTTATTGATGTTTGTAGAAAGAATGCATCAAAAATAGAAGATGAAAAGGTGACATTCTTTTTGACATTTGTGTAATTGCTATGGACACAATGCGAGTTGATTTGCTGACCGTAACAAACTTGACTCTACCCATGAAATAAATAAGACCGGGTAAAACGGTCTTCGGAAAGCATGCCTGTTGCTAAATGATTTTGTATCAGTTTATGTGTCTTTTGTTGATGTCATTTTTCCTAAAATACAATGTTTTTTGTGAACATACCAAATCCTAAACAAAAGTCCCAAAATAAAAATTTTGTCCAAGTAAAGAACGTTGATAAAAATGATGTTTAGACCTACAAATACTTAAAATGGATAAGTAGGTGTTCTTTTGCAAAAGAAAACTTACAGATTATCATGATTTAAATAATGTAAATCAATCATAGATCTAGATGTTGGTCACCATTCTACCATCAAACATAAACTTATAAAATGATTTAGATGTAGTGAAGTAAATTACACAAGATTTGGTAACAATAAAAAACGTGAACTATGCGTTTTAGAAAAAACCTTTAGTTGCTAACTTGAGAAATCCATTATAATAACATGTGTTAACTTACATACTAATGAACAGATGTGCTACCCCTAGCCGACTAACTCCGGACAAGTGATTGTCTAAGGCCCACCATAGAATTGTGGCATCACAACTATTGAAGAACTCCTTATTTCTCCTGGTGGATCTCCAAATTACAAACTCTTCAATGAACTTGGATGCTTCTTGAACCGAAACGCCTCCTTTCTAGACTCAATGGACACTTGATTAACTCACAAATGTTTGACACGATTTGAGGAGAAAATTACAACATAAATAGCTTAATCATTGCTCAATATTTAAGAAATATCTCATCAAAATATTCAGAAATCAAGACAGTTGAATTCCCACTAAAACTAAGTACTGAAAGCTTGGATGTCTTTTGCACTTCTCTCTCCCATGCTTCACTATCTTGTCTCCCTTCTTTTTTAGTACACCCACTCTTAGGTATATCAACGTGGTTCTTAGGTATGTATTGCTCTGACAATAAATTATATAGTCTTGCTCAATAAAATGCTACTATTTTATCCATAGTTGATGGTTTATCTCCCGTAATTAAAGAGGTTATAAGTTAAAAGTGTTCTTACCTGAAAAACAGAGCCAGATGGGGGGGGGGGAACCTGAAAAATTGTACTTATGGGGCTTCTAGGCCCCTTGGTATGAGAACAAGGGTCATCAAACCCATTCTTTTTTACCCCTCCTTCCTTTTGTGTTATTCTCAAGATTTTCTGAGTAACATGATTCGTATAAATACCGGAGCAGTGTTCAATTAGTCAGTGCAGTGTGACAACACCTTGGATATTTTCGATGCACAGATGATTTTGTTTTATTAGTCAAAGTCAGTTTTGTGGACTGACATTCTATTTAGCTACTGATATTCTTAGGTTTTGCTATTTTTTATTCTGAAGCATTTGTGTCGTGTGCCATTTTACCATAGTCCTTTAGTGTTTTTCTACCTCATTAGATCCAGAGACAGAACTGGAAGATACATGCTTGAACAAGAAGAGTGGATTTGGGAATCAAGTCAAATTTATTGCATTTGATGCCTATATATCTGATATACATATACTTTGATCTCTGAACTCCGGTTGAGATTTTCCCCTTGTTGGAGATTTTTGTGTGTGCATGTGCACACTACATACCCATCTTCTTTTGGCATTATTTTCTTATCAGTTACCATTGCCTGAGACATGCCTTCGGTTTGATCCTGTAGTGTTACATGACTAGAGTGAATAATTAACTACTCAACAGATTGTGTTCCCACTGGAAGATTTCATTTGAAAATTCCTTGCTTGGTGTCACAGGTTTTCACCAATGCAGGTGGGGTTACCATAACCTTTCAGTAGTTGAAAACGTTGTCAAGAACTACAAAAAGGCACAAATTCCCCTCGATGTGATATGGAATGATGATGATCACATGGACGGGCACAAGGACTTCACCCTCAACCCCGTGAACTATCCCCGCTCAAAGCTGTTGGCATTTGTTGACAAAATCCATTCTCAAGGTATGAAGTATGTCGTCCTCATCGATCCCGGCATTGCTGTAAACTCCACTTATGGTGTCCACCAAAGAGGGATGGCCAACGATGTCTTTATCAAGTATCATGGCGAGCCCTACCTAGCTCAGGTGTGGCCAGGGGCTGTCAACTTCCCTGACTATCTTAATCCCAAGACTGTTGCATGGTGGGGAGATGAAATCCGCCGCTTCCATGAACTTGTCCCCGTTGATGGCTTGTGGATCGACATGAATGAAGCGTCAAATTTCTGTACTGGGTTGTGCAAAATTCCCAAGGGAAAACAGTGTCCCACCGGCACGGGCCCCGGGTGGATCTGCTGCTTGGAATGCAAGAACATAACAAAAACGAGATGGGATGATCCGCCTTATAAGATAAATGCTTCGGGGTCGCATGTGCCGATTGGATACAAAACCATAGCCACAAGCGCCGTCCACTACAATGGGGTTTTGGAGTACGATGCTCACAGCCTATATGGCTTCTCCGAAGCCATTGCTACTCACAAGGGCCTTCAAGCACTCGAGGGTAAGCGCCCGTTCATTCTCTCACGCTCTACTTTTGTCGGTTCTGGCCGCTATGCCGCACACTGGACAGGAGACAACCAGGGCACATGGGAAAACCTGAGGTACTCAATCTCAACCATGTTGAACTTTGGTATATTTGGGATTCCGATGGTTGGTTCGGACATTTGTGGTTTCTATCCCCAGCCCACGGAGGAGCTTTGCAATCGTTGGATTGAGGTGGGCGCCTTCTACCCTTTCTCGAGAGATCATGCAAACTACTACTCTCCAAATCAGGAGCTATATGTCTGGGACACGGTTGCTGAGTCTGCTCGTAATGCCCTGGGTATGAGGTATCGGCTCCTTCCTTATCTTTACACACTGAGCTATCAGGCCCACACAACCGGGGCCCCTATTGCCCGGCCATTGTTCTTCTCTTTTCCTAGTTACGTGGAGTGTTATGGCTTGAGCACACAGTTCTTGCTCGGCAGTGGTCTCATGGTGTCGCCGGTCCTCGAGCAGGGGGCCACCACTGTTAAAGCGCTCTTTCCTCCAGGTACGTGGTATAGTATGTTTGACATGAGGCAGATGGTTTCGTCAAAGGATGGGCAGTATGCCACACTTGATGCACCATTGAACGTAGTCAATGTGCATGTGTATCAGAATGCCATTCTTCCAATGCAGCAGGGCGGGATGACTTCCAAGGAGGCGAGGATGACTCCCTATAGCCTTGTGGTGACCTTCCCGGCTGGGGCTAGCGTGGGAGAAGCCAGAGGAAATCTCTTCGTTGACGACGACGAGCTTCCTGAGATGAAGCTCGGAGGTGGGTCCTCAACCTATGTGGATTTCTATTCGACTGTGAGTATGAACACGGTGAAGGTGTGGTCGGAAGTTCAAGAGGGAGAGTTTGCCTTGACAAAGGGATGGATTATCGACCGGATCAGTGTCTTGGGATTGTTGGCTGGGACTCTTGGGGCCGTCGAGATTGAAGTCGACGGAAGTGCAGTGACAGAAGCTTTGAGTGTAGAGACGAGTGTTTCAGAACAGACGGCCATCGAGGATTCGAATGGAGCAGGCGTGCAGAAGAGTGTGATGGTCGAAGTCGCAGGCCTGGCGTTGCCTGTTGGGAAGAAATTTGCCTTGTCCTGGAAAATGGGGGTTCAAGGTTGAGGAATGCCCGCGGCCTCTGCTTGAGAAAAAAAAATCATATTTCTCAAAGCTCTCTTCTTAATGTTTCAGGTCTGCTGCTTATTTAATTGGGAGGAGATGAATGAAAGCTGTGTGCTCATTCATTTCCACGGCAACAAATCATAGTGAGGGCAACGAGTCAGTCCTTTCATGGAGCCCATCGTTAAATGATGCTGTGCAATGCGTATTTCTGAATTATTCTGGTTATGCTTTCAGAAGTTTTGAGTGTAACTGTCTCTTCACTTACACTGATCAGTTAATAACGGATTCAAGAGGGTTAAAATCTCTCAATTTTAGCATTTTAATTTTAAATAATTGATTATAATTT
>JAODPA010134904.1:3335-44358 GCA_025585075.1 Nepenthes mirabilis
ATAAATGTGGGAATTGTTATTCCCACATGTGTGGGAATAATAATTCCTATATAAATGGTGGGAATTGTTATTCCCACATTTGTGGGAATAACAATTCTCAGGGAATAACAATTCCTACCTTATAACTAACCAAACGGAGGAATTTTAATTCCCGCGGGAATTGAAATTCTTTTCCTCCCCAATTCCTGCAACCAAACATGAGGTTAATGAAAAAGGGGAAAACAGAAAAGTTTAATTTTTTTATTTGGTTTAAGTAATACTAACTAATTAAACTTTTTTCTACTCAATATCAATTCCTTAACAAAAAGAAGTACTTACACAAGCTACTAACTGTTATATGAAATTAAGTTTTGTGGTGTTTGTGAAAAAAAAATTAAAAATATGAGCTCTAGATGCAGTTTTGGAATTCTAAATGAAAACTGTGCAACGGCAGTGATACCTTGGGCCTTCGATACCATAACTGCATCACTAAGTCTTTCCATGCTCCAAAATTAGAGGAAAACGCCCTTTGGCATAGGAAATATGGCCATAATTTGCAGCGAAGCTGGTCACTAATTTTCAATCTACGACAAGCCTTTCACCATTTGTTGCATACTGTTTTCTCCATGCAATCCACATTCTTTTAGACCTTTTAGTGATAACTTTCAAAACCCACTCCTCCCCCCTTCTCTTTTTGAAAATTTCCCTGGATTCTTTTCTGAATGACAGTTTTCTGTCTTGAAATAAATTTAGTTGCTGTAACAGGTTCTGTTTGTTATTGGATTCACAGTCTCTGTAGTCTGTCATCCTTGTTATTGTTATTATATTACTGGTTTTCAACATTTTTCATTGATGTTTTATGACAGGCTGAATATGATATTTTAAGGAGAGGAAGTGCCATAGACAAATTGAACATGGAACCTGAGTATGTTACTTTCTCATCATTTGAGAAACGTTCGCATCAATTGTTGATGCAGTATTGATTATTGCATGCCCTTTAGTGAAATTGTTCGTCAATACCCCATACTTGGTTATGGGTCGATGCCTCATCAAGGGGCAGGGAGAATAATCATCCACACTTCCTCAAATTCATCTATACATTGCCTCTTCTTCAGTGAATAGGATTGCTTCACAGATGGTGGATGCATCCATACCTCAAACTGTTCTGAACCAAGATAAAATATTACAATGGAGGTCCAACAACAGCACTATGACAAGTGATCTGTAGATGACTGTTTATTTTAATTCAAACAACATTAAATAGAAAAAGATCTAGCATGTCATTTTCTTGTTCTTATATGCTATGAAAATGATTTTTTCATGGTTTGCATAAAATGGTCAGTGCCTGTGCTCTTGTCATTTGCTTCCTACCCTGTGTCTTCACCTGCATCTTTTAGCATACACTTCCTTTATTTCTTTCATTCAATTAATGTTGCTTTTATTGGATTGTTGAAGGATTAATCTTGATGGACATCGGCATAGGGTGAGGAGATACACACATGGTTTGAGAAAGCTTATAAGAATTGGACAAGGTGAAATAATCTCTTCACTACATGAATATTGGTCATACTAAACCATTGAAAGCAGTTCTGCCCTATGGATTTTACACTAATGAAGGAGAAAGAGGACATTGCCTCTTGTCTAATAGAATGACAGTGAAGCATTGATTCATTTGCGAAAGTTTTTTTACTCTAATGGTTGTCATTCATTCTACTATCTAGTTATAAACATTGTGCGGCTATTCTGCATTTTATATGCAGAAGTAATGTTAGGTAAGTGCTTATGTACAAATAAGTTATCCTGGGAGCTCTATAACGTGGAGAAAATTCTTTAAGCATTGCCTCTTTGACCCTTATTCATATGCAAAGAATTCTTGATGCTAAACACAGACAAAGGGATGGTCTTTGAACAGGAAAACGAGTGGATAGATCTCTTCTATAAGATCCCAAAAGAATTGGCTTATTTGGAAAAACCTTTTTCTGTGGAAGATCTATTATAGATCCAGCATGTGCAAGACAGCTTAGCAGGTTGAATCCTTGTGATTGCTCCTAGGAGGCCTCTGGTTTGAGTCCTTTGGTGCTTAGGTAAACGTGATTCTTAAAGGTTATGTGATGTATGCAGGTTGACTTTTCTCCCTCATAATGGATTAGAAGTTCAACATGATCGATAAAAAAGCTTCTGTGATGATTGAATGCTAAATTTTATATTGGTTTGACACTTTAAAATCATCTATATTACTTCCTACTCTGCATATTACCCCAAATAAATGGGGCATCAGTGCACGATACAGCCATCTCGTAGTATATTCGGAGGGTCAGATATGGCAACCTTACCCTTGTATTGCAAAGGGATTTTTTTTCATAGTTTGAACCCATGGCCTCTAAGTCATAATGGATCAACCTTAGTGTTGCATCAAGGTTCATCCTCTCCGTATGGTATTCCAGATTGATAGAATTTTACTTTAGGAAAATGATATTTATTTCTGTGATTCGCTTAGGTGCATGTAAAATATTCTCACATTGCCCACTTGATCAAAATTGGAAGTGGACAGCCTATGTTATGACAGACAGCAGACTAATGGCAATGGCACCTTTGAAACCTTAGCAAAATCAAGCATTTGTTCATGTAAATCAACAATGTTTCTTGGACAATTAAGAAAGGAGTATGTAGAATGCAGGCATAACTCTTCGGTGCAGTTGGTGGTACCCACCTCCCTTTAAGTCTTAGTTTGATTCTCCTTTCCTCATGATCCCTTGCATAATGCATTCAAGCAACAAGTAATAAAGGGTCATAACTTGGTTGCACATTTTCACCACTTGCTCATCCGTTCCCATTTTATTATTAGGCTGAAAATGTCAACCTACACCCATGTGTTGGATTGATTGTTCATAGTTGGGCAGATGAGTTATAACCTTCAACTATTTAAAATGTACAATTTCCCAAGAAACGGTTATGCACTTCACCTGTTTTGATTACCATCCTGTTCACTAATGTGGCTGAATATCCTTGCCTGTAGGTGTTATTTTCCATTTTGAATCCTCTTATTTTATAAAAATCTATTACCCATACCCACTATTTATATAAGGTCAAGAGGGTATCCTAATTCAGGTGCACTTTTGCCATTCTGACAAATACCATTTTGATCAGCCCCTTTATATGGCCTACTTTCAACCTATCCAAACACAAATAGTATATAGGAATCATATGCATGTTGATGGTTATAAAAAATATATTTCTAGGGAGGATTATAAATGTATTCAAATTTATGAGACTATTTCGTAATGTGATAATGGATATAAGTTTTTCTCAAAGGGCATTACTGATTTCATTTACATCGAATTGCGGGAAAGACTAATGACATATTTCTTCTTATGGAGATGTTTTACAAAAAGATTGAGAACATATCATGATAAATAATATAGTCTAGATTGTCGGCTGTTAATTCACTGAAATGCCACTCATTGAAACTTCGTAATTTAGGTCCGGAGACGCTCTTGCGCCAGTCATCAGGCTTGGTTGTTAATGATCGGTCAGATGGTCATCTCGAACCTGACTGTGATGCGATTGAGGCTCATAAGTGGAAATGTGTATGGACAATTAATGGTATATATCAGTCTATCTGCTTTCAATTGTTGAACTGCTGTTGTACGTTTTGTAGGCTATAACTACTGTTATTACATATCTCCACTCTTTGCTTCTGGTTTTGCTTGTGATATTTGTATCTGAACATATAGACTATCCCCTGCCACTGATCATTGAAGAGACTGTGGGAGTATACGGATCACTATAATGTACTAGCTCTTGGTTTTATGGCTGTAATATCTTGCATACCTTCTAATGTTTGTTGAGGTTCTTTTTCTTTGGAACTGTGTGCTTGCTTGCTTACTTAGTGGAAAATTGAGAAGTGACCAGAAAATATGCGCAAATATGTGTATGTATGCAGATAAATATAAATAAATAAATAAATAATATATATAGATATATATGGATATTTAAAGTTTCATGCCACTTTGTCATCCCCAAAACAAGGGTGTGCCAAGTTTTTGATTTTCATTCTGGTGGTACTGTGAGCTGTTCGCTTGGCTTTTGCAATTTTTGGTGGGGGCTTAGAGCATGTGCAGTTTTTTGTGAGGTGTCAAAGTTATTGTGTGCTTCAAGCCTTCGACTATACAATTGCAAAACATAGAAGTCAAGAAGTGTGTGGAAGAATATATTCTCAAATTAGCAACCCAATCAGGTAGGTAGAATCCACCACGTGGAAGCTCGCTATCCTCCTAAAATGAGAAAGTCAGAAGTCTTAAGACACCTCTCTTTGACGTTGCATATGGATGATTCCACATGATCTAAGCTCCATGATCATATCAATAGTAAAAAAGGTATGCTACCCTTCAATCTTTGTTTTTCTAAGAAACTCTTGTCCTTGCCTTAATATCAAGGAAGAAGGAACTTGCATGGTATCTAGAAATCTGTAGGATAGAGAACTCTGTGGTGGTATGAACCTTTCTTCCTTCCTCACAAAGCAGTGTTTTATTTCATGCTGGGCGCCCAGCTTTTTGCTGCCATCGGGCACCATCTCTTCATGAGCTATATGCCATTCCTTTCCTTATCTTTAAATGTTAATTATTTTTTGTAAATATCCTTGCTCATTGATCAATGGTGATATGTTTGATCAAGTTAGAATGAGTCAGTTAATTGAAGAATTTCATGCATGAAATGTCTCTTGGAGGTTCTTACACGGCCAGCGGCTTAGGTGATGACAGGCCGTACTTGTAGACCTTGTAAGAGGCGTACTTTTAAAGGGGTGATGGTGATCCATACTGTAATCAACGTTATTGGTATGACAGCAGATTTGTTGGACAATCCTGAGTTAGAAAATTTCCTGTCACTGCTCTTAAGAGTTCTGAATGCGCAACTTGCTGCCATCCTACACCTTTATGACCGGGCCACCACCTGTTGTTGCTAACCCCATGTGATTGTGGCATGAAACTCAGTCTTTGATGGTATTGATTTCCTTGTTCTCATAGCTGCCTGTGTTTTTTCAGGGATCAGAATCTTTGAGGATGTTGCAAATACCAAGGTATTCCTCTCATCTGTCTTTCAAGTGTGATTTCCTTAAAAAGTGAGTGATTGCAAAGCTTTTATAATTCCTAGCAATCTGAAAGCTTAGTTAGTGAAAGAAAATTCTTAGCTTATCTCCTATAACTTAATTTTCTTGAAAAAGACAGAGTAGCTAGGCAATTATTAGATAGCTGGTTTGATTTTCAGATGCAATCTTGATTCATTGGTTACATGTAACCTACTGAAAATTGGGGTAGGGCCTTTGAGAAGGGTTAGTGATGTAGGGAGGAGGGAAAAAGTAGAGAAAAGAGCAATAGAGGGGTAAAGACAAGAATAAAGACTAGAGGGGTAGAGATAAGAAGGAGAAACAACCAAGGGAGAGAGGGAAAAGAAAATCACAATTGTTCAATTGCAATCAATTCCTCAAACATTCATTTATCAATCAATCATTCCTCCATAAATGGGAGCATAGGGCCTTTATAAAGAAAATACTAGGCCGAAGATAATTTGGTAACAAATTATCTATTACTAAAAATAAGAAATCATAATAAAATAAAATGCAATAAAATCAAATTAGAATCTTGTCCAATAAGGAAAACAAATAAAAGCCAATAAAATCATAATATTTTCCAAAATCTTCTTGGAATATTTGATGTGATATCTGCATTAATTCTCCCTGGGTGGTTGGGGCTCAACTCTGTCGAGTAAATCTCGGTAATCAATCCTCTAACCACAAGCTGAGCGGTTGGCAACCATCCGGCGACGGTAGTAGACTCGTAGAAGGGGGGCCGAAAGCTGATGGAGCGACCGATATCTCCAGAAAGAAGTGGATTTGGGCCTGGAAAAGTGTACTCCTGCAGGCTCTGATAGAACTCCAAGAGGTTTGGGTCGAACTGCTGTAGTGCCTCTCGAGAGATCTAAGTATTCTCAGACTCTGGTTGGCCAACCCAACGGACAAGGAAGTGATAAATAGCTCCATTCCTGGTAAACATAATCTGCTCATCTAAAATAGTATCAATTTTATCATGGTGTATCGGGAGGGAGGAAAGTGGCACAGGGAAGGACAAACAGTCAATAGGGGGTGCACACGGGGGGATGGCAAAGGGATTCCCAGGTGGGGGAAAGTTGCCTTTATATACAATTAAATCTTGCACATTGAAAGTATGATGAAAACCAAAATGAGATGGAATGTCAAGAACATATGCATTTTATCCAATCCGTTGTAAAATTTTAAATGGACCAACACTACGAGCCTGCAATTTAGAGATATGCCCAGGTAGGCGCCGTTCTGGTCTGATACGAACCATAATATAATCTCCTGCATTGAATTCAACGTGTCTTTTATGGGAATCAACGTGAAGTTTGTATGAAGCATTGCTTGCCTCTAATTGGTTGTTGATCTCGATGTATAAATTGTGAAGGTGTTGTGCAAAAATTTCGGCCGTCATGGACACACTAACATGTGAAGATATCGGGATAAGGTCCAATAGTTTTCGGGGTTTGTAACCATGCACAGCTTCAAATGGACTCATACTGAGGGATCTATTAAAAGAACTATTATATGCAAGTTGGGCCGTGGGTAGAATCAAATCCCAATTCCTAAGATGCTCATGGACCAAACACTGTAATAGGTTACCTAAACTCCGATTGACGACTTTAGTCTGACCATCTGTTTGAGCATGGTATGCAATGGAAAATTTTAATTTGGTATCGATTATGTGTCACAGGGTCCTCCAAAAATGGCCGGTAAAACGAACATCCTGATCAGAAACAATAGTTTTAGGAAGACCATATAGCCTGACAATCTTAGCGAAATAAAGGTGAGTGACTCGAGAAGTATTAGCATGCTTACCACAAGGAATGAAGTGGGCCATTTTAAAAAAATGATCCACAACGACAAAAATGGAATCATGTTTCTTAGGGGTACGGGGAAGCCCTAACACAAAGTCCATGCTGACATACTGCCAATGACCATTAGGTACAGGTAGAGGGGTGTAGGGGCTAGTGTTTTGCTTTGTGTATTTGGCAAGTTGGCATATTCGACAAGTACTGACAATTTTAGCCACATCATTCTTCAAACAAGGCCAATAAAATTGTCGCTCAACCTCCTCAATTGTCTTATTACGTCCAAAATGGCCGGATAAACCTCTAGCATGAACTTCCCAAACTATGAAGTCTCGAATAGACATTTTCGGGACGCAAAATTTATTAACTCGGAATAAGTACCCATCCTGAAGACGAAATTCGTCTGTGGTATCCAAGTGCCCACACTGTAAAGCGAGGAAGATTTTGCTAAAATTAGGGCATGACTCATATTCTTCCTTAAGCCTTTCAAAGCCAATAATTTTAACTTAAACAGTAGATAGGAAGGTCAAATGACGGCTCAAGGCATCAGCCACTTGATTCTCAACGCCTTTCTTGTGCTTCAAGATAAAAGAATATACTTGTAAATACTCAATCCACCGACCGTGCTTGTAATTTAATTTCTTCTTAGAGTTGAGGAATCGAAGAGCTTTATGATTCGAATAGAGGACAAACTCTCGGGGTAGCAAGCAATGGCGCTAGTAGCGTAGGGCCTATATGACGGCGTACAACTCCTTATCATAAGTTGAGTATTGTCGCTTGGTATCATTCAACTTTTCGCTAAAGTAGGCGATTGGGTGGCGTTCTTGATTAAGAACTCCTATTCCTACACGTGATGCATCACACTCTACTTCAAACACTTTAGAAAAGTCAGGAAGTCGCATGACAGGAGCTGTTGTCATCCTTTCTTTGATGAGTTTGAAAGCTTTGGCAGTATCAGGAGACCAGGTGAAGTCACCTTCTTCATGCACTCAGTGAGGGGAGCCATGATTGTATTAAAACTCTTGATGAACCGGTGATAGAATGTGGCCAAGCTGTGAAAATTTCAAACTTCGTGGATGGATTTGGGTTTCGGCCAATTTATGATTGCCTGGATCTTTACAGGGTCGGTAGAAACTCCGTCAGAAGAAATAATAAAGCCCAAAAAAGCCACTTTGTTTGAGAAGAAGTAACATTTCTTAATGTTAGCAAACAAGTCTTCTTTTCTAAGAGTAAGGCAAACCTGTGTGAGATGTTGTACATGTTGCTCCTTGGTCTTACTATAAATGAGGATATCATCAAAATAGACCACTAGAAATCGTCCCATAAAATATCGTAAAGTTTGGGTCATGACTCTCATGAAAGTGCTTGGTGCATTAGAGAGCCCAAAAGGGATGACCAACCATTCATAGAGGCCGTCCTTTGTCTTGAAAGCTATTTTCCACTCATCCCCCTGACGAATTCTGATCTGGTGGTAACAACTCTTTAAATCAATTTTGGAAAAGATTGTGGCACCAGTCATCATATCTAACATGTCATCAAGTCTCGGAATGGGAAAACGATATTTTATAGTGATTTTGTTGATTGCTCTACTATCAACACACATCCTCTAAGTCCCATCCTTCTTAGGTGTTAAGAGAGCGGGTACTACACAAGGACTCATACTTTCTTAAACGAATCCCTTGCGGAGGAGTTCTTCCACTTGTCTATGGAGTTCAGCATGTTCAGTAGGATTCATTCTATAATGAGCTAGGTTTGGGAGTGACGCACTTGGAGCAAAATCAATGGCATATTGAATTTCGCGTAAAGGTGGTAAGTGATTGGATAGGTTATTAAGAAAATTATCTTGAAAGTTTTGGAGAATTTGATGGGCCTCATTAGAAATTGGTATGGAAGAGTTCGGAAAGGTTTTGAAGACGATAACGGTGAACGCAACTGGCTCGTTGACAGCGGCCCATTCAAATGCTGTGGGACTAATAATATGTAATCCTTTAGTCACTACCATGGTCCTTTCTCTGTTGGGAGTCGTTGGTTTTGGAGGTAGGGAATAGAGGCGAATTCTCTTTACCTTGTGAACAAAAGAGCAGGAATTGGAACGGCATTGGATTGTCACATCCAAGTCGTAGAGCCAAGGGCACCCAAGAATGACACAACCCACGTCCATTGGTATAACATTATACCAAATGTGATCTTTGTACTCTAAAAATTGAATGAGTACAAGACAACGTTCTTTAACGGATATAGAAGACGTGTTAATCCAAGAGACGCTGTATGGATTAGGGTGTGGGATCGCCTTTAATCCCAAACGAGAAATAATGTTAGCAGAGACCGCATTGATGCAACTACCGCTATCCATGATTACCTTGCAAGCTTTCTCATTTACTTTGATGTAAGTGTGAAAACAACATGACGACGACAATCATCAGCTTCTTTATATTGTGTCAATGTGCATCGCATAACGCCTAAAAAATGGTGTATCGAGGAAGGAAGAACCGGAGCTAGATGAGAGGAAGTAGGCCAAATGTAGCTCACAAATTTGTCAAGGTCATCATCATTCAAGTCATCAAACTTTTCTGATTTGGATTCATAGATTTGTTCTTCAAGGAGTTCCTCATTTATTTCATTTTGTCCGTCAATTAATAAAGCTTTATTCGGATATTTGGAAGAAATATGTCCAAAATCTTTTCAGTTGAAACACTATAATTGAGAATTTTTTTTTAGGGCTTCAACATCCTTTCCTCGAGGTCCCTTGTAGGGGCGACAGTGGAGGGAGGGATTCCTAAGACAAACTTAAAATTAGTGGCAGGAGTGTGTGATGTGGACTGACGATACGGCATTTTGGTAACTAACTCAAAGTCTCGGACCAAATTATACGCATGGTCCAAAGTCGTAACTCCACGAAGGCCAAGTTTTCGCCTATGATCATCGTGTAATCCTTATCGGAACCTACTTAACGTCATGGCTTCGTCCTCAATGATGTGACAACTCATTCGAAAATCATCGAATTGAGTCACATACTCAGTTATGACTAATTACCTTGTCGCAGGGAATTCCACTGGTCGAGTAAGTTTCTACTGTAGGAGCGGGGTAAATACTTCTCTTGAAGGCGTCGTTTCATTTCAGCCCAACTCCGAGCAGGGGCGGCTTGACACCGAATTAGGAGATCCTCAACACTTTCTCAATATGATTGGGCGTTGCCGGTCAATTTAAGGCTGGCAAATTGATTTCTCCTGTCTTCTGACACGCCATATCATTCAAAGAAACGAACTATGTCGCGGATCCATTGAGTGAAAACTCGAGGGGCCAAGCAGTCGTCAAAAGTAGGGGCATCCGGTTTGATATTTTTGAAGAGGTGGTCATTCAGATCTTGAATGATCATGTATTGAAGCTTGCGATCGTGTCTACTAGGGGTTCGTCTGTTTTGCCTTCGTCGGTGAGCTTTGTTATGTGATGCATTAGAGTTTTCAGCATCTGATGAGTAAGATCCTAGTTCTAATGTGGCAATTCGATTTGCAAGATCCAAATTTGTCTGATGAGTGGTGGCCAAGTCAGCTTGAATGGCAATCATGTGATTTTGTAATTGTTATTGGCTGAAAACTAATTGGGCTAATTATTGACTCAATGTTTCAAATTGGTTAGAGTTCATGATTAGGCCAAGGGTATTATGGGAAATAATTCGACCACTTTATAAGTGTATACAACACCTAACGGAATTGAAATCAATAAACAATTGAGACAATTCAAGTCAATTTTTTTTTTTGTGGGTGTGATTTTGTATGGTTCTAATCAGATAAACTAGTGTTGCTAATCTATTAAAATTATAAAGCAATAATGAATTGCGATAGGGTGTCTCAAATGGTAGTGAGAGGACGTGAAAGTTTTTTTTTTTTTTTTTTGGGCAGTAAAATGGCATATGCAAATAAAACTAAATTCTATTAAAGATAAACAAAATATGTTGCTCAAAAGAAGATGGAACAAACACACCTGGAGATGATTTGACCAGCTTGTTGAAACTGCCTTGGAGATGATTTAACCGACTTGTTTGAGATTGGATATTATGGATCATATTGATTTTTTAAATTGATCTATGTATTGTTTAAAATATTGCAAAATTTAGGGCAACTACGGGGCAATATGATCTATTTTGGCATAAAATAACTAAGTTCCAATTAGAATATATGTGTTCCATTAAAATTGTAATTCATTGCAAATATGTTTGTTATCATCAAAATAATCAAAGATATCTTAAGATACCAAAAAGCGGGAGAGGCAAGCCTTGAAAGATTTTGGGTGAGGTTATATGAATAATACTAAATTGCTTCTATGTTTAAAGGATAATGTGTAATATTGAGCTGTTTGGAGGAAGAGAAATTATATAGTTGACCTGACATAGAGGGGTTCAAGGCTTTATTGTTGTTACCATTTTATTAGAACATAGAAAAAGGAAAAAGAGAAGTTATTAAAGCTTTTTTGCTGTAATGTTCTTCTTGTTACCACTAAAATTTGTTGACAAAACGTCCTCTTCTTATAGGGTGGGAAAGGTGTTCTGGTGAAGTCTGTAGGCATCGTTAATGCAAGTGTGGATACTGTTTTTGAAGTTCTTTTGAGCCTTGAACCCTCTGTGAGATATGAGTAAGTTGGTGGGATTAACATGTTATACAATCATGCATGCCTCCTCTTTCTTTTTCCTTTTGGGAGAGAAGATGTGGGGCTGGTTGTAGCTTTGCCATATGGTGAGTCTGACAAATGTATTTTGCCATTGTAACAACTGCCTTTCACAGGTGGGACATGTTAACAAGTGACCTAGAGCTAGTCGAATCTCTTGATGGTCATTATGATGTACTATATGGGACATATGATCCCAAATACTTCACCTGGTAAATATATTCGACACATCTCCTTTTCTCATCCTCATTCATGGTTGTGGAAACAGAGTTACACTGCAAAACTCTCATGCTTATCCATTATTTTTTTCATTTAGCACGTCTTGAATATCGATAAACTGTCCTGTTACTCCTGTATCATTGACATTTATTTTATAGGTTGACATGTGACCTTGTTGATACAGGCTGTTATCCCATCAGTGGTTTCCTTTATAGTATTTGCAATGAAAAAAGAATATTGCAAACAGTGGAATTCACCATATATTTAATGTTACTGAAAGAAGCAAAAAAGTTGCCTACTCTATTTACTTGGCTGTGTTTGTGTCCATCAAACCTTCACCAGTTGGCTTTATAGTAATATTGTTCATAAATTTGAGTTCAGTTGGAGATTTGGAGTTCACAAGGTGGCTTTGCAACTGTCATGAATTTTCCGTGTTCTGCATTGAAAAGTCTTACTGCCCTTCCTCCTTGCTAAATTTGAAGTCAGAAATTAATTTGAAATTTCTAACTCAATTTCCTAATTAGTGCTTGTTTGGCTAATATTTGAAATAGTTTCTATGCTTCAGAATTTGAAGTTGGGTCAAATAAAAATTTTGGTATGAACTCTACTTTTTGGTATCAAAAAGCTTCAATAAGCTTCTGAAAGTGCTTTCAGCTTGTTTGTCAAGAATGGAATGGAGATTGGTACCAATTTAAAAGCTGTTGGGACAAAGTAGAGTTATGAAGAAATGAATGCATAATGACAAGCTAAACATTTGAAAGGGACCCATCCATTCTCAAGTTCCTTTGCACGGTACCCTTTATCGACAGGAGCAATAAGTGAGTGAAAGAATATCTTTGTAAGTATATATGGGCTGCATTTCTTTGGCGGGACTTGAATTTCATTCACTTATTTCCCACCAAACAACTGCTACTCGTGTCAAGGGGGTGATCCCTGTTGGTTGTGTTATGGAATCAAACTCTAAACTGTCAAATTCTGAAATAGTAAAATTAAACATGTCGAGAAAAAGAATTTTAAAAATTCTGTGTCATTCAATTACTTGCTAACATAATTTTTCCTGAAAATTCTGTGTCATTCAATTACTTGCTAACATAATTTTTCCTGCTCTTTAAGACTGTCAAATTTGCTTCACTGATCCAATCAAAAGAAAGGACAAAAAATTACTTCATTGATAGGAAGTGATAGAGATGATGTTATATTCTCAGGACCATGCCAGCTCTGGTGTCGTCTATCACTTCCCCTTTACATATGTATGTTACTGTTGTATCTCAGCATTTACTGTACCAATTGGCATAAGATTGGTCTGATTTATTTCAAATGTTCCTGATGATGCATCATTTAGGTGGAATTCCAAAAGGGATTTTGTATTCTCAAGACAGTGGTTCCGTGGACAAGATGGAACTTATAGTAAGTAAATATTTGAGAAGACTCATGTTATAGGTGTCTGTACATATGTGGCTATTGGTGTCTTTTAATCCCACATATAGATGATTTGATAAAGGGTGGTCCAGTATACAAAACTTTCAGCATCGTGGGCTTTGAGGGAGATCAGATGTATATAACCAGGCTCACCTACTATTAAAAGAAACTGATTTTGTTGATTGAACACATGATTGCCAAATCACAATGGAACAATCTTATCCTTGTAACCAGGTTCACCCTCTTACCGATGATTTGATGCTAACCAAAAATTATAATGGAAAAAGGGGGTTGCTCTAGCTTTGAAATTATTTTCGTTGGAACCATGGATTAAAATATTGATACCTATTTTGATCGTGACCATATCAATTTCAGCCCTATTTGGAAATATATATCGGTAATAGACATATTGGCTGCAATTTGTTCACAAATAGGAACTTAGTAAGGAAATATCTGCCGATATATTGGCCAAATTGTGATATATTGTTAATATGATGATATATTATGATTTTTTCATTGTATTAAGAAATATTGGTATTAAGCCTGATACCAATGTATATATCAGCTAATATTTTGCATATCGGTTGAGATTTCATTCCATGGCATGGACTATATTCATTATTTTGCTATTTGTTAAGCGTAATTTTCCCAGCAAATTGAACTATATTCATTCAGTAATTTTCCTTGGCATGAACTATATGAGCCATTTTTTATGTTTGCATTGAGTATTTATTCTGTGCTTGATATTAGTTCTTAAGTATGGTTTATGTTAATGCTATTTGTAAGCGTACGTCTCTTCGGAGACATCTGATAAAATTGGAACGATACAGAGAAGATTAGCATGGCCCCACTTACCAAAAAAAAAAAAAGTAAGTGTACTCCTGTTATTGTTATGAAAGAAATTTCATTAAAATGTGCCAAGATGGCTATAGGGTTGGATCAAACCACTACAATTTGACTAGTTATCGAGAGCTAAATCATTAGGGAATGCAGCAATCCTTATATTGTGAGACCATGAAAAAGATAAGAACATATAAACCACAACATAAGCAGTTTAAACCACCTGATGTAAAATTTCAGTAACTTAAACTTTCCCTTTCTAAACACCATAATCATGTCCCAAACATTTCATAAAACTGGCATAGTCAAATAGACTTATCTCTCTAATATTTCCCGTTCTTATGCCTGTAATTCTGATTTGTTTGTCTCTTCTTGAACCTTTTGAATTCCCATCTGACTTACACAGCAAATCAAGCAATTCTTGAAACTATGCTGGGCAGGGAAAAAGTGATCAACTGATCCTAATTTTGTTTACATGACACACAACAGTTTGGAAGGATAGAGCCTAATGTTAGATTGCATTCTAAAGCCATTGCCCATGCTACAAAATCAACATTTAGAAGAGCACCGGTTTCCAAATACTTTTCCCTTGGAAATTTCCTTCTCAAGTACTCCATAGAAATGCAAGAAGCAGAATTGACTCCCATTTCTTGGAAAATTTTGATGTACTGGCAATTAATAAGTTTTCATTAACAATCAAAATGATGCCCTAATTATGAAAGCTACTTAATTCAGGCTGTTGAAACTTGGGTCATATATGTTTTGTTGTTAAAATTCATTCTCCCTCACTTTCATAAGGACATGAAAGCTAGTTGAAATTGCCTACCGTGGTTGCTAGGTTAATGGCTTTTGTATTTAATGAGCTCTGGCCTCTGGATAAGTACTTTGTGAAATTGTGGTTTATAGTTAATAGTTATAATCTAGTTGACAATGATTTTGCTAATGGATGCAGCAATCCTGCAGTTTCCAGCTGTTCATAAGAAGCGGCCTCCACAATCTGGTTATCAGCGTACAGAGATCAATCGTGAGCCACTTTGTATCTTTCAAGTTGACGGTTTTTTTTTTCCTGCATCACCAATGCTACGCATTTCACCCCTTGTTTGTGCACTCCTCAGCAATCTTAAGATTTTTTCATGCACTATGCTTGCAATTTGAGTATACATGTTTTAAATCATAAAAAATATAGAAACTAATTAATGAGAGGCAGTAAATAGTTGCCGGGTGATAGACAAGGCATCCTTGAGAAATATTGTAAATATATATGAAAGAAGAGACGGAATATATACTTGTTTTTGTTTTCTTTAAAGTCAAAATCTCATGTTTCATGGAAGATTAATACTTGTCTGTTTCTCTCACATTGAGTAATATCCACATCTTATTATAACGTGACGAAGGTTATTTAGTTAGAAATGCTGAGGATTGATGCTTTTATTTAATTTTCCTGCTGTTTGAAACTGTTTATTCAGTATGGTGTTTTTAAGGCTTTGTTTCCGGTGGAAAAGTCTGTTAAATTATAGGAACAGAAGATTTTGGTAGGTGGGAGCTATCTGTCACTCTCTTGCTCTTTTATTGCTCTGTCGGTGAGCCAAAGCTTTTTCTGGGATGTGTCATTGTGGTGGTTGGTATTGTATTCAATAGGTGAAAGCCAGATTGAGTAATATAGAAACTGATCAATGAGAGACAGTAAATAGTTTCTGGGTGACAGACAAGGCATGCTTAAGAATATATTGTAAATATATATGAAAGAAGAGACGGAATATGCATGTTTTTGTTTTCTTTGAAGTCAAAATCTCATGTTTCATGGAAGATTATTATCTGTCTGTTTCCCTCACATTGAGTAATATCCACGTCTTATTATAACATTAGATAGGTTCTATAGTTAGAAATGCTGAGAATTGATTAATTTATTTGATTTTCCTGCCATTTGAAACTGTCTGTTCAGCATTGTGCTTTTAAGGCTTTGCTTCGATTGGAAAAGTCTGTTAAATTATAGGAACAGAAGATTTTGTTAGGCAGGAGCTATCTGTCACTCTCTCTCTTTTGTTGCTCTGTCAGTGAGCCAAAGCTTTTTCTGGGATGTGTCAGTGTCGTGGTTGGTATTACTATCAATAGTTGAAAGCCAGAACTTGACTTTTTGCAATAAAATATTATATGTTTTGTGCACTTCTAGAGATCTGCATCTCTTCTGAACTTGCATGATTTTCTTGATTGACAAAATGCTGGACAATGAACTGGTATAGGATGTCTGATTTCTAATTTTTATAAACCTTGTGAGATCTGCATCTCTTCTGGACTTGCATGTATTTCCATCATTGACAAAATGATAGAAACTGAACTAATTTTGCATGAGCTTTTCATGAGTGGATCGACTTTATTAACTTGCTACTTTTTGTTGATTTTGACCCTTGCATTTTAGCTTCTTCTTGGGAGATAAGAAGTTTGAGAGCATCAACTTCATCAGAATCTACAAGTTGTCTTCTGACGCATATGTTAGAGATAAAATCTTCTAGCTGGTGTAGATGGAAAAAGGATCACGGCTTTAAGCTTGAAAATTCTATTCCTTTTGCTTTGTTGTGTCAAGTGGCAGGTTAGCTTCTGTAATCTTTTTCCTCCTAGTACCTTTTCTCTAGTATTTATTTTCTGTGAAAATGAATTGTGCGAAACTAGTTGGTTCCTGAGCTGTCTCTTAGGGGTGCTTAGCAGTCCCTATGAGGATAATGCCTTAGTTTGAAAACTGTATTCCTTTAGTGTTGTTGTGCCACATAGCACATTGGTTACTTACTATATGTAGTCCTTTAGGAGTGTTTTGTGGCTTGTTTTTTGATAAGTGCCTAGTGTTAGCAATTTCTGAAATTTTGCACACATTTGCTCGTAAGGGTGAGCCTTGGCTCAATGCGAGGGCTGCTCCACAGTAACATATAGGTCACGTGAGAACAACAATTTTGCAATGCATGGGAAGGTTGTGATATTTGATTTTCCTTAGACCCACTGATGTGAGAGCTTCTGAGTCATCCTTTATGCAAATGGTTGTTTGTTTCTCTGCTTTGTGTGTCATGCCAAGAAATGGCCTGCATATGCTACATGCTAATGCTAATGCTAATGCTAAAATTAGTAATTCAAAGAGGGGCACAAAAAAGAATTCAAATAGGAAAAGACAGATGCAAAAGATACCAGCAGAGTACACAATATTAACACAATATCTATTTAGGTGCAGCGGAAATGTGTATCACAAACAGGCATATCCAAGATTAATGTGGTGTCATGTGTTATATGTCAATTTAGGGTAATCTGAAGCTCTTCTTCATCTGCAAATGTCAAGGGTTGATAGTCGGAATCAGGGTTAGCTTGGTGGTGCGCACCTACTTTTGCAGGCCATGAATCATGCCAACTTTCCCAAACTATCTTGGCCATCAAAATTAAGTAGTGTTGTTGTGGTATTTAATATTGCTGTGATCTTGGTTTGGTTGACATGCGATTACTTGTTTATGCCCAAATGCTTATGCAAAGTTCCAGGCTCAGAACAATGCTAGAAGGTTTAGATTTTTCCTTTTTTTAGAAAAAAATATTCAGTTATTTTGGAGAATGCTTTGTGGTGGAGTTGGTGAAAAGGCACTCCTTTAGATCGAAGTATAAATTATCTAGCCAAATGGCTACATTAGAGGTTTTCTTCGGATATTATAAAGGATGGCCTGCTCTGCTTAGGAAGGACATGATGCTATTGGTACAAGGAGACATATTAACTTCTGCTATAGTGAGTTACAAGTAGTGTCTTTGTCCTTCCCTAACATCCACATGCCAGAATACTTCCTTTTTTGATTGCCAAAATTTCCTTTTTTGTAAATATATCTTCCTTGTTATTCTTTCAGCATATTGCATACTGTCCTTATATTAGGGTAAAGTTATTTGGGTACTGATCACAAGCTGTGTCTTCTGAGGACTTTATTGCCTTGTACTGATGTTAGCAAATCACTGTCAAAAGTGCCAGCCATTGTGGGGCAAGTTCAAGTCATCTCTGTGTTTAAGGTACTTATTGTCAGTTTTATTAGGATCTTGAGCAGAATTTCTCAGTTCTAACCTTCCAGGCATGAGTCTTATAGTTTATTGCTTTTACGAATGAAAAATGGGCGCACAGCAACATTCTACAGGATGAAATATGTTGTATTGGCAACCAACTGAGGGCTTTCTATGTTACACATTGTAGAGTTGCTTATGTGAGGACTTGGAGGAGATAGTTGAATTCTAATCTTCTGTTTTTTGAGGAATGCTAAACACCAATTTCTGAAGTTAAAAGAGGTGGTAAGAATAGGTGTGGTGATCAAGCTTCATGGTGGGCTCTTCTTGGGCTCTTGCAGTATCGCTGCAAAGAGGGGAGGTAAGTCAATATTGGATCTAAAGTGGCAGCAAAACCCAAACTTTTCTCATGTGCTGCAGAGATAGTGACCAGCAGGAGCTATACATTGATGATTAGAGACAGACTGGAGTTAAGGAGGAAATCGGAGGGGAAGAAGTGATGTCATAATGTATATTCTTGTGTAGGAGAATCATTTCTTTCAATTCTCACTCGTTTATAGTTAATAATTTGAGTGATTGTATCTATATGCTTGTGCCCGAATATGTTCAGATTATAGCTCTTCTATGTTGTCCATGTTTATATAGCTGTGTATCTTGCATGCATAGCAGGGTTGATTGGAGTAGAGGAAGTTTGGACAGGAAGTCAGAGATGCATGTTTATCACACGTGATATAGAGCATCAGGCCAGTCTTACCTACAGTTTTGATCAAATAGGGACCCTTCTCGTGCAGTGTTGCATCAAGGAATGTATATTTTCATATTTCATTGGATCGCTGAGGTGGCATCACTTTGGCAAAAGGTTCCTCATGATAATGTGGTGTGGGGTAGGTTGTAGAATGGAATGCTCCAGTGCATCTAATTTTAAGCTTTGGGCCTAACCACGGAGTTGGACTAGTGGATTATGGATGGAAGGTCGGGTGCAATGATGAGGACATTGGTCTGGTCAATGTGGAAGCTTATGAAGGTTTGGGGAAAGGCTTTGAGTCTCACCATTTTCTCCATCTGTGCAGTTCAGTGCATGAAAAATCTGCAAATTTATGTTGGTGCTCTTTCTCTTCAACATCCAGTCCTCACCCTTCACCATTTGTTTCTAAATTTACCATGGGGGGGAGGTTTTTGATAATTTTCCTTCACAGGAATATGATGATGAAGGAGAGCATGTTGGAAGAAGAGTATGTTGAGGATTGAAAAGCTTTCAGTTAACTGGTACTCCTTTGATGATGAAATAATAATATGCAAATAGACCATGCTCAAGTGAACCACATTTCATACTAAGTTAATTAACAAAGTGAGCTGAAAGCCAAATGGAAATTTCTTTGGTATTACAATTTCATGCTGGTGTTTTCTTTTATTGCCAGTGTGAACATGGTTACTGAATTTGGTGGCAGTCAAAATTATCTTTTTGCTGCTTTTCTGGTATATTGTCCCTTCTGTGGTTAACAGAGATTGTCATTCCATTTTCTGGACAAGGGAATAGAGGGAAAAGAGACAAATAAACAAAAGTAAATAAGTAGTAGAGTTCTGTTTTCTGTATGCGTTGCTCTAGGTGCCTATGTTGACCATTATGTTGATTATATGTCAACAATTTTGAGCAATTCTTCCAATCAAAATGCTTTTTTGAACAACTTAGGTAACAAGGACAGTGTTGCTTTTTTCCTCTCCAGTAAGGAGGAGACAGACTCTTGAACTTGTTAGATAGTTTGATTATTCATTTTCTTCTTGATGCATGTGGAACATTCATCTGGAGTGTTATATATATGCATAGTATTGTAGAAGATATACTTGTTTGAGTTGATATAATACTCACCATGTGCACTACTGTTCAGGTCTTAAAGAATATATTGGAGCCAATCCAGCATTGACACTTAAGTCTCTTACCACTGTAATTGATTCAAAATCCTCTGATAGTAGTGTCTCTAGTGCTGAATATGAGGATACGGGAGTAGCAGATGAGTTCTATGATGCAATTACTGCAGGCTTATCCGATGATGATGATGAAGATACTGATGACGACGTAGAAGTTAACCAGAAGGTTTGTGCTGCATACTCTATGTTAACTTTTGTATTTAATCAGTGCAACTCTAGTCATATTGGCAACATTGAAGACATTAGAGCATAACGTGAGACTTGAATTCTGTCAGGATCAAAAAGTGAAGCTGAAGAATGTTTCATGGGCTATAGCGAGCTTAACGTTGAAGAGAACTTCAGGTGCTTCTCTCCTGCTTAGCAATTTTTATTGGAAAGTATAATAACCTGTGAGGAAATCCTTCTGGAGTGAAATGCATAATACTTTATCTTCTATGGATATCTTCTTCGGAGCTTCTAGGTTTCATTTATAGTCAGTTTACTCAGTCATGCGCCTATGTTGATGGGCAATCAAACAGTCTTTGTGTTAATAGCTTATATGAACTTTGCTGGAAAGGACTGTAGTAAGCAGCTGCTGCATATAGAAGAGCCAATTTTTTTTTGTTGGAAAAGCATGAATTTTAGTAGTTGAAAAGAAAACATAAAATGAGAGGACACCTTATACTTCACTCCATGTACTGCCAAAATGAAGAACCAAACACTAAACAAACAATGACATAAAGATCTGAAATTTTGGTGAAGATTGAAGCCCAACTTTTTAGGCCACCCACTGTAGCCTGTAGAAGTCTGGAGGCAACTAAAATAAGCTCTGTATCTCATAAGGATCAAGGAAGAAGCCCTATAGGAAAAAAAAAACCATCAAATTGCTTTGCAACCAAATATAGATCACAACAATTAATGTAGCATTCCTTGAAATCATCATTTCTTCTTTCGGTGAATCCCCAAAAGTTCATTTAGAAGAACTTTTTGCAGTGAGAGATCAAAATTCTACCTTCACTTTCACTTGAAATGAACTGTCAACAAGAAAAATTTGTGTCTGACCAATGCAGAAGACAGCATTGGTCTATTAAATTGGACGCATGTAACATAAATGTTTGGGGACAATGCTTTATGGGCCTGACCGGCAAACAATCAATAATATTGATTCTATGAAGAACAGTTGACCAAGCAAAATCCTTGATTTTAAAAGGAACTATGATTGTCGAAGACATGACTGATCATCACACTGGTTGAGGTACTAGGTGACCCCCGATCATTGTTTCAACAATATGTCTAATTGGTCATACCACGTGAATAACCAAGCATTCATTAATATATAAATATTAACGCATGACAGGCGTACAATTTTACATACAAGATTCAATGGTGTAATGGCACATTTGGTTGTAGGCTTGAAATAATTTAGGAATAGAATAATTATTCTTAGATAATAAAATAAGGTAAAAATATAGTTAATAATTAATATTTTATTATTTGGTTGGCCAACTTGAATTGGTGGGAATTAATTGTATATTTAGTATGTATGAACAATAAGACGAATAAATAAGGAGTTAATGTAAAATGACCTTTGATAGTTCAAGCCTGTCACCACCATCGTAGGATATATTATAAACTTCATGGGAATAAAATGGCCATTGAGCTCACAATTGTGATTCAAGGAGAACCTGGAATAAGCCTATGGGAGGTAGGGATTTACCTATTCCTTATTTACAAGGAATTCTTGTTGCCATAGGAATAGTAAGCTCTAGCCTATACACTAACCAAGCAATGGAATCGCTATTCTGCTGATAATAAGCCTGGAACGGAATATCAATTCTACCCAACCAAACATGCTGTAAAAGAAACAATTTTAGTTCTTAAAATCTAGTTATATAACTATGATATAGTGCGATGTCCCGACAGTCCTTCCTAAAGTCATATTTTGTGACAGGATAAAGAAAGATGAAACATGATCCTTTGAAACTAAACAATGATCCCAATAGATGCTTTCTTTTGTTTAATATATATGGTTACGATGTGCAATCTGTAGACAAGAATGCTTTTTTGTTGGGTGCCCCTTGAGCTTGATGAACAAATTATCTAAAGATATAAGGTACAAAAAATGGAGTGCCAGGTCAACTAGTTTTGATTGTTTCAAGGGCAAAAACTGATAGAATGGAAGAATCAAGTCCCTGTTTAGATAACTATGTAAGTAACCTTCACTTTCTTGGTCAAGTTGGCATTGTCGATCTTCTAAACGTAGTTATATGAACCTGCCAGTAATACTTTTGTCTGATGATTTCTATTGTTTTTATGATATTTCATGTCTGATCACTACATTTCCATTAACAGGGAGATATATCATTGTATTAGTGAGCTGGCTGGTTTGATAGGATATGTGTATCAAAAAGAGGGAGTCTTGAGTTTTTTTTCTTTTTTTTTTGGGGGGGGGGAGTGAGAGAGAGAGCACTTTGCATTCCCTCTATGGCTTGTGTTANAGAGAGAGAGCACTTTGCATTCCCTCTATGGCTTGTGTTATATACATGTAACTTCAAGTAGTAATTCTTCTGCCTGTTACTGATTTTCTTGTCATCATGTCACCTATTACTAAGGGCAAAAGCACTACCTTACTCATATTGCAGCTCCAGATGTTAATAAAGAATTGGATTCAACTGTTCCCCCGGTGCCTATTCATCCAAGCCAGTTCCATGGCTCTTTGCGCCAAGGAAGAGATGATAATGACACAAATTGTTGGACTTCACCTGATGGCATGGGATTTATGATCAGGGGGAAGACATATTTGAAGGACAATTGCAAGGTGGTTCTTCTGTGGAATATGAGATTGATTGCATGTTTTATGATGGTCAATTGGGTTGGTACTTACTGTTTAACATTTCTCCTGCATGATACTTCCTGTTGCAAACAACGGACATCATTATTATTATTCATGAACTGGTCCCCTCACCAAAGGCTGCCCAGTGAACTCTGCATGTTTTTGATCGTTGTATCTTTTGAGTCTGTTACAATGCTACTTACATTGTAAATAAATTCTCTCTAGATGTCAATTTAAATGTTAACTGCTCTTTCTCCTTTTGGCTTTGTTAGAATCATGATTGCTTCAGTAATGGAAATATTTCCATAAGGAAAAGGTTTCCTTGCAGAGCTGGTTTTATTTAATATGTGGTGATATGTTATTATGAGTTCCACACATAAGGTTTGTGAAGTATCTAGTATCACTGTATCACTGAACTTAAATGTTATTTAGGGGTCTGGATTTTCACCAAGTAAAATAGTACAACCTTTGCTGCCTCTAAATAAATCCTCCGGGCAGTTAGAGATTGTCAGATAAAGATAAAGAAAATTTGACCAACGAGATAGTAGATTAAGCAAACCAAGCTGAAAATGGACAAATTTATACCCCTCTTTCAATCTCATACTTTGCCTTCCAGATAAACACTAAAATTGCAAGCCTATGAGAGGAATGGACTTTTATTCTGAAATCTTCATGTTAAATCAATTCCATGCTGAAATTCCGTGTTTCATACTGACTGACCCTGCATGGACCCACCCGAATTAGCATCAACCTCCAAACATCCAAACTGCTCTAGAGGCTTCAAATGCAGGAAAAGATCGTTGATTGATTTGCTCCTTATTGCTGAAACAACAGAACTTTGCCAGAGAATAGCCTCTTTCTGAAAGTTATTCAAGGTAAGATTACACTTGCACGTGACATCCCAATAGAAAAGATACATGCAGAGGACCACCAGTCTTTTCAATGGTCTTCCATAAAAACAGCCCATGCCCCCTCTGTCAAAGCAGTATTAATTGAAGCAACAGAAAAACGACTCTTAATCTCAATCTTCATTTAATTGTATCTTTCTTCCCCCAATCTTCCAATGATTCTCTGAATCTCTGCAGCGGAAAAAGTGCTGCCACAGCTCTTGAATTGTTGATCTGAAGAAGAGAAAAAAAATTCTGCTGCATCTCTGAAATTGCTTATCTAAATATTCTGTTAGCTGGAAAGATGGATTCTGTGGCTGAAAATTCATCCTATAGAACTAATTGGATGTAGTAGCTTCCTGATCAGAGGCATCCCTGGGTATATTGGGAAACTCCTCCTTCAACAAGCTTTCAAATCTTTTTACCCATCCAAATGTAGACTGTTAACCCACTATGTTGAAATTGTGAAGGAATTACTGAGGAAGAGCCTTGGACAGCAATGAGAGATGGGTGATTCAGCCGCCTTCAACTTGTTTCCAGACACATTGAGATGAAGGGATTATTCATCTCCGTGTCATTGAATGTTTGCTGCATTGTTAGAGTCCTCTAGTATGCTCTAATTATTATCAATGCCCATCCACAGGTTTGGACATGGGCAGGCAAGATGTACCTATTTGGAGAATATAAAGGGCAGCCTAGTTTAGATAATTGTTGTCGATGTTCCAAGACCAATTTTCACTTTCCTCTACAACTTATATATTCATTGAATAAAGGATTTGAAGCCATATGGTCCCTTCTCCTATGTACTTTGTTTACATTTTCGAGGACTTCTCTTCAATTGATGCCTTGAGAATTTGTAGTTACAGCGAGAGAACACATCGATACTTGTTTCCTAATTGCTCACACATACTTGGATTTTTCTTTTTCTTTTTCTTTTTTTCTTGTGGAAAGTGCCATTATTAGCCATGTCCGACTAAACTTTACACTTCTAAGTTGGACTCATTTGTGATTTGTTTTCAGGTTAGGGGTGGAGATCCCCTTCTCAAGCTTATAGCGGTTGATTGGATCAAGAATGAAAATAGCATTGACAAAGTTGCATTGCGCCCTTTTTGTGTTGTTCAGGTACATGACGAAGTATTTTCAACTCCTTTTTACATCCCTTGATGAAGGCGATGATGTGATTTTTTTCTTTGCATCAAATTAGCTGTCAACTCTCTACTTCAATGGGTTTCCTTTTAGATGTGGTTGTTTTGACTGCTTAACTCATTGACATGAAAGTTACAGAAAATAGTACATAACTAAGGCTAACTAATTTTTGTTATGCATCAAATTATATACAAAAGTGGGATGATTGAACGAGGTGACTGTGGTTGGAAGAATAGTGTCACATCCCCAATCCCGAGGTCCAATTATTAGTTGCTTAATCCTTAATGATCTTTAAATAGATTTTAGATCGTTAATCATCCAAAATCTATATTTTATTCAGTCGACCAAAACCTCAAATTCTTTGTCGAGACGTAACTTGAAATAACATCACAAACCGACAACAAACCCGAATAAAGATAGGTTAATTCACCGGATTAGAAATGTCACACCCGAAAGTAGCTTTGAAAATTGACAAATATGACCTCAACTATATATAAGGAAAAAACATCCATTCTAAATCAAAGCAAACTAAAATCACAGCCCAACTAAACTATCGAGAACAAATTGAACTCATATATTTTTATAAGTTGAACATAATTGAAACTGAATAAACTAAAAATTGATGTCAGCTATTATTCTGATATAACATTAATACAAGATTGATATCTTAAAATCTAAAACTATTCCTTAATCACATCCTACCAATTTCGTCACTTGCAAGTATGCATCGAGCCCTCTAATCTAAAAGGTTAGTGAAAATCAAACAAGAGTGGGTCCAATTACTCATTAAGGTATAATTTTTATTAATTGAATAGGTGAGCTATCATACATATAATTCTATAGACAGGACCAAACATCACTTTCAATTCGCAGATGAGAGATTCGAACCTTGATTATCATTGTAATGTACTAAGACATGTTATAATATATCTCTTTTAATTCTTAATAATAGTCTGTGTGTAATTAAATGGAAACTCTTTACTCGGATATGAACATATTTATTATATTTCTCATACCGGAGAAAATATTCTTATCTTTTTAACATGTGTATAAAGTGTATTGTAGGAACTCATAAACATGTAAGAACAATTATATGCATTTTGTTAAAACATGCAGGAAGTGTATTACAAAATTTATAACATGTAGAAGTTACAATATTAGGAAGTTCTAGTAATTGAGTAAAATTAACATAGTTCCATCAATTTATTTCAACATAAAGCATGCAAGAACATGTGTTTGAAATTCAATATATACGGAGACATTTAAACATCATTTAAAGGTATATATGAATATGGTTGCAAGAAATCAACTTTCACACAATGTACATGAATTAAAAGCATGTATTTCATAAAAATTTCATAGAATGGTAGTAGGATAACATATATGCAAAGTATAAACTCTTTATTAACGAAAATATCACATGTATGAGCATTCCGAATAATAAATACTCATAGAGATTAGAAAAGAATAGCAGCAAAAGAAATAGGGGCTTTGATGCACTTTCCTTACATTTGAAATCACCAAAAATCTCTTGAATCTTTCTTAAAATCTCCTTCTCTAACCTTCCCTCTCTCTTTCTCTTCTCTTTCTGTTCCCTCTTTGGATTTTCCAGAAAATGTTTAAAATTGGCCAAATAGGGCCTTTTATCGGAAATTAGTGCATATGCACCTAACATGTGTGGTGCATGTGCGCTTGTCAGACACATGTTAGGCGCTAAATAGAAACGGTATAGCGTACGAGCGTTTGTCAAGTGTGCATCAGACGCTTATATTTTGTCTTGAATATGCACGTGCATTCTTCGGGGGCAGGCATTTTACTTAAAATACTCATAAGCACCCGAGAGGTGTCCTTCAGGTGCATTTTTATTGTCCAAAATATGTATGTGCGTGCGTTAGGCGCTAGTCAGACATTACTATGTGCAATATAGCTCAGTCAAAATATTGACTTTGATCCAAAACCTCATTTGACCTCGATATTTTCATTAACTCAATTTAATTAATCATTATTAAAAATTAATTCAAGGCCCATACCTTACAAATGGAGAGCTATGTTCAAAGGAAATAGAATCAAGGAATTCTCTTCCTTGAAAATGTTCAGTATCTGATATGGTATAAGAAGCAAAAGTTGAATCTCCCCTGTCAATTGGAGAGATCAAAGCTGAAACCTCCACACCTGGAATCTTACCATTACTTATGAAAACAGTTCTTGGTCGTTCCTACCTGGTCTATGTTGCTATCAGAAATGCATTTTTTTAAATAACAAAGAGGATGCCAAGGGGTATGACACGCACACAAAGAATGACCGGCCCTCGAGCCAAAACCCCACAAATAAGTGGACACCCAAACAAAATTTGTTACCTAACCTCAGCCATAAGCAAGCAGGTCCATGGCATACTTGGATTGCACAAATGATGTGATGCAATCTCTCCTTGCATAAATTTTAAAACTCCAAAACTAAACAGCTTATGAAATTTATTATTTAATTGTAATATGTGAGCCTCTTCTAACCAAGACCTCGACTTCTTTTCTATTCGTAAGAAATAATTTATTAAAAAAGATGCCAAATGGGTGCTACCTAAATACAAATATTACACCCTTGAATTGAGCACTTTTTATCCTTTGGTAGTTCTGTTTTTAACCTTCCACATCAATCATTATTAGGTGAGCGAAGACATTGTCAGTACCTGTATTTGGATAAGTCATGACTAGTGCTAAGACCAAAATAATTTTGGGACGCATCCTAGCCAACAAGCCTTGTGTTTTAACTTGAAACATATTACATAAATATAATCAAAGCTAATATAAATATTGAGAGGCTCTACCTCCCTATTTGGTATATATAATGAGAGCAAAAGCTCATCTAAAAATGGATTTGTATACATGATAGAGCTATCAGTACATGTCTCTAAAATGACTAATGAAGACATCAAAGTCCTCCAAAAAGGCCCGACCTTAACACATATAATCCCTAAGAAGTATCATTGGCCTCAAAATCCTGGTGATTCAAAAAATGAATAAAATATTATGAGATAAGCTCTATGACTAGATAATAAACTTTCAAGTTTTCTTATAAGCAAGCAACATATATCAAAAATTAAAGTAATTATAAATATTAATGACTTTACATATAATTCATAAAACAAATGTCTATAATATCTTTCAACATAAACATTAAGCAAAACGTGAAAATATCATAATATATAATACCTGGAATCATGTAATCATGTCATATTGTGTATATACATATGTGGAGTAACTTTCTAAGAGTAAAGACATCTAGTATATGCCCCAAAGGCATCATGTATATTAAATGTTGTCCCAAAAACTTCATATTATGAATGTACGAATGATACTTGTAAGACTCATATCTATAAACATAAAACATACTTGTTGAAGATAAAATTATATTCCAAAGCACTAATGCTTGAAAATTATATAGAGATTTTCATAAACATAATAGTATATTATTCATTTTCTAGGTTTTGAAGCCCATTTGCAAACATGATCAATTACATGAAAAAATATTCATGTAAATCTTACTATCCACTCATATGGATTGTGTCGTGAAATATTTAGTTTACTCTTGGAATTCTTGTGTTGGAATTGAGCACCAAATCCTCCTCTATATTCAAATATATCATGATACACTTAGTCACTAATCTATATTTTCTTAGATACATGATACTTCTTTTATACTGAAAGATAATACTTTAAAATCATATCTATATTTTATTATCTCCCTTCTACAATCCAACTTGCATAGCATTTCAACTTAATCATATTCAATTTAGTATGCCTAACATATTTCACTTAAATTATACTTCTAAATAACCTATTCATATCTTAATTCCCCAATACTTAACTCTGATTCCTCGTAATCTACGTGAATTAAATCTCCAAACCATTATAGTAATTTCAACAAATCAATTTTCTCAATTATGAATCATAATCCTCTTAAAATTCTCATGGATCTCAAGAAAACACTAAATTAAGGTTAAACACTTGAAATTAAATTTTCCTCCATGAATTCAGATTTGTATATATGTCTTCTTATCCTGAAATTGAAGAAATTACCTTAAAGTATCAATCTTTTCCTTATTTCTTTCTTTCTTTTTTTCTCTCTCTCTTCTTCTTGCCAGTGGCTTTGGTTCCCTTTTATTTTCCCTTATGCTGGAAATCCAGCTGAGCTGTCCCCTTGTGCTTTTCATTCACTGTAAGGGCTGCAACAGAGGGGACCAGCACATGCTGCCCCTTCTGATTTCCTGCAGAGCCAGCAGCCCACAGCTGCTATTTTTCTTTTTCTGCAGTTGACAAGTGGCCTACATGGCCACCTGCTGCATCTTTTTTTTTTTTTTTTTGTTTTTTTTTTCGTCCGTTCTTTTCCTGTTCCTTTTCTAACTGGGTCCCACAGTCATACTCAAGCTTTTACCCTTCAGCTCACCTTCCATGCAAAAGGTACCTTTTTATGAAGATTGAATGTGCTGAATTCAAGTCAGTCAGAGTTGATGCATAACAAATAACCAGATGATATGTGGCATCCTGTTTGTTGCTCAAAATGTACCTATTGTGCAGGCATGTCCCCTGCTCAAAAAGTGTGTAGTTACTGGTGAGGATCCTCTCAAAGTGCATCTCCATGTAATGAATTTATGTTGTGTTTTTTCGACCCCGTATTTCCTTGTACGGAAAGGCCATCTCTAGAGTAAGCTCTCAAACTGTTTTGATTCTTAGTTCTTAGTGCTGGCTCTCAATGGAAACTTGAAATAAGTTACTGGGAGGGTTTCTGTTACATCGAAACAAATGAAGCCAACTTAGCTACTTTTACTAATATCTGGCTGGGATCAGTGTTCTTCTACCTTAATCAGTCCTCTTGCCTGCTGAGATGAATTTTGAAGGAATGGGGAAGCCTCCCTCAAAATATAATGGAATACATCTCAGATAGCCAGTTGGTAAGCATCAGGCATGCAGAAAATGAAGTCATCAGCCAAAATGAAGTGGGAATGGGTAGAAAACTTCCTCCACTCATGCCCTTGGAAAACCCTGCAAGCATGCCTTTCTGCATTTGTTTGTTTTCCATTTTCATGAATGTGTGCTTCGAGGGGTTGGTCTGTCCATGGCAACATCTTTCTGCCCTCTGTCCTCCTGTCACTATACTTTGAGGCCCTTTTACTTATGTGTAGCTCAGGGTTAGCTAGTTCTCTTTTGGTTGGTTTCCTGTTCATTGTGCCAAACGGGAACAAATTTCGAATGCATTGAGGAGCAAATTTTTCGTAGACGAATTATTTAAACTCCCATCAATGGAAATCTTGAATTCAACTCTAAATCACAAGATAAAATACTCCTTCATTGATATGATTCAAAATCCTTTCTATTTTATCACCATGTAAGAATACTTTGGGTTATATAGATGCCAAAAGGGTGCATCCCAACTGCAATCAAAATAGTATGTGCAAATTTGCAAGCCATCCCTGACAATTGTGAACAAAACTTGATTGAACCAAAGTCACCTGCGACAAAAATGTGGCAATCATCCTTAGAGTAAAATGCCCTTCTAGTTATTATCTGGACCGTTACATATGCTGAATAGTATTGGAGTTGTCCCAAATGTTTGTATGCTACGTGAAGAACAACTACTGAGCTACAAGTTCTGCAAAAACCATATCAGTTTGCATTCTCCTCCAATGGACTTTGTTCCATCAGTCACCAAGAAGTGAAAAATTGCAGATGAGCAAACTGAATTGCCATGCAATAGACATGAGGAAAAAACAATTTGACAATGAAAAGCCTCAATTTGTAGATTATAGTGCAAAAATATCACGTTTCCAAAATCTTAGGGCATTGATCCAGATTATATAAGAATGAATATATTGGATCCTTGGGACACCGACGCTGAGTGCCTTATGAAGGCTTGGAAGATGGAGGAGTGAGACAGATCTGTGGGTTGGAGAAAGGACCTTTGGAATTTTCACTTTGACAATGACCTGCAGATCATCTGATTCATTGTATTTGATAAGTGAGCTTTTAACTGGGCAAAAGACTGGAAGCCTAAAAGATGAAAACTCGTTTGAATATGCTAAACGCCAACTATCATTTTTTTTTTTTGGGGGGGGGGGATTGCTAACCAAAATCCCAACTGTAGATTTGTTTAATAACTTTTCTAATTTTATTCTCTGTTTAATTGTGGATTTTATGATCATTGGATTGCCACTTGGATATCATGTCCTTAGCTTTTTTCCCCCTATTACCTGAATAAGAAAAAGTGTCATGTCATGTGAAGATGCATGTGAAATTTTTGTCACCAGCTTTACTTGAAATATTTCAACATCATTTTGTAAACTTCTCTGCTTTGATGCTCGATTTTCATCTAACTTTACTCCTTTTAATGTCAGTCAGAAGCTGGAAAAAAGCTCCCATTTATCCTTGTTGTTAATCTTCAGGTATGTGGTTTTATTCAGTGCTGATCTTTCGGGATTCTTATTCTTTTATTCTCTTAGTTCATGAACAATGAAACTGCCCATTTGACGTGGCCCAACACACATTCCGGGGATCTCTTCATAGTACTCTTATATAATCTCTGAAGTCTTAAATTCCGTGTTCTCCTTTAAGTAATTTAATATTGTGCATATGATAGTTGTTAATAGTGTCTATGAGTCTGAGGTATCTTATCCAATTTTGTTAGCAAGGCATGTCAAAATTGTGGTATTCCTTCTAGCGTTGCAACTTGTCCTTTAAAGTCTTGTTATATTTCCTTGTCAAAATTGTGGCATTCCTTCTAGCGTCACAACTTGTCCTTTAAAGTCATGTTATTTTTCCCATTAAAATTAGTTTCCTTGCTAAGTATCTAGTAAAACAGTGGAAGATGTTATGAAATGGCTTATCATCATGAATTAAAATATCGTTTTTGTTATCAGTATATCGAAAAAAAAAATTCTAAGAATCATGAGTTGACAAGGCCATATTAGTTATATATTGGTTAATATTTTAAATATTAGTCGAAATATCGCAATATTATCGTGGCATCAGGTGTTCTAATATCTGTATGTATCGGTAGATGTTTACATCAATGCATGTTAAAGTTTTTGACTATGAGTTCCATTTCTTTCGTTAGCTTCCAGCATTCACGTTCTAGCTTTGGGTGCCATCCAAGAATCAATTGATTTTTGCTTTCTGTTTTTTTACCAGATTCCAGCCAGACCAAACTACAATATGGTATTCTACTATGCCGCTGACAGGCCTGTAAATAGAAGTTCACTATTGGGTAAATTTGTGGAGGGGAATGAGTTGTTCCGGGATTCAAGATTCAAGTTAATTCCAAGTATTGTTAAGGTCAAACCGCTTAACTATTTTATTTTCTTCAATTGTTCATGGTTGCTGCATTGGCTTTTATCTATTTTTTTGTCGATGAGAAATTGATTGATTTCTACCAATGTAGGGTTATTGGATGGTCAAGCGTGCAGTTGGAACAAAAGCCTGCCTCCTAGGAAAAGCTGTAACCTGCCGCTACCTTAGACAAGATAATTTCCTGGAAGTAATTGATTTTTAACACACTAATTTTATTGTTTGTTCACATGTGTTATTAGACACTGGAGTTGGATTGGCCTGAAAATGGTCTTGCCAGATGTCAACATTGCTAATTACTATGTAGCATACTTTATTATAGGTCGTGGCCGTATTAGCATCAGACTTATTAGACAATACATATCAGTATCAAATATAAAAAGTTTTTTTGGAAATCATAACATTGATAGTGAAATATTGAAAAATAACGGGTATTTGTCAATATTGAGAAATATCATATAAAAGTTAACGAAGTTAAAGAATCTCAAATGTAGTATCACCGAGAGTATGATATTTTGCTTCAGTGTATAATGGGTGCTAAGAGGTGAAATTCTCCTATTAGGCAAAGAAAACCAATAGTAGATCGTTGATTAGTAGGGTCACCTGCTCAATCAATATCGAAAAATACTCGAACCTCTAATGAAGAGTGAGAGGAAAAAGTGGAGCCCATAAAACAAAGTATCCTTCACATAACGGAGAATATAAAGAACAGCTGCATGGTAAGTAGAATACAGAGCCAACATAAATTGTTGATTAGATGTACAGTATAGATAATATCAGGTATGGTAACAGTGAGATAGGTGAGGCTCCCAACCAATTGGTGATAAAAAGTAGTATCAGAAAGAGGCTCACTATTAGTAGTACAGAGTTTGACGTAGTCTTCCTCAGTCAAGTCCCATATAGATTTACATTTTTGACATCCATTTGATATAAGGGTCATTGGCATGTAGTAGTTACAGCCAAAAGAGATCGAATAAAAGTAATACGGACAACAGGAGCAAAAGTCTCATTATAATCAATGTCATACTCTGGGTAAAGCCCTTGACTACAATATGAGCTTTGTATTGGACTTCTGAATCGTCGGAATTTATTTTCTATTTGTATACTCATTTGTTTCTGACTGCTATCTTACCAAGTGGAAGAACAACCGGATTATAAGAGTATCAAGCTCTTTTGATGTAACTTGTTGTCAAAAAATATCAGAACATACTTCACAATAACTATGTAACTCAAGAAGAATAACAAGAGTAGAGAAACAATAATAGTTACGAAGATGGGTAAAGGAGGTTGTACCTATCTAGAGTGATGAACATCCACACTAGAGGACTCCAAAGGCATGGTTGTGACGTCGGGTTCATCGGAGATCCAGATTCGTTAGGAGTGGGTGATCTTGTAGTCCTGCATCAAGCGATAAATCTAGGAAAGGATCAATTGCTAGGTTAGTAAAAATGTGAGAGGAAGCAGAAGTGTTTTAAGGGATAAAGAGACATTGGTGAAGTTTTTGTTTTCCTAGAACATAACATTTTTGAAAATATGAAGGCGCTTGGTTATGGGATTATAGCACCAATAGCCTTTATGTTTAATGTCATAACCGATAAAGCAGCAAAGTTGAGAGTAAGGAAGCAGAAGTGTTTGGAGGGATAAAGAGACATTGGTGAAGTTTTTGTTTTCCCAAAACATAACATTTTTGAAAATATGAAGGCGCTTGGTTATGGGATTATAGCACCAATAGCCTTTATGTTTAATGTCATAACCGATAAAGCAGCAAAGTTGAAAGTAAGGAAGCAGAAGTGTTTGAAGGAATAAAGAGACATTGGTGAAGTTTTTGTTTTTCCAGAACATAACATTTTTGAAAATATGAAGGCGCTTGGTTATGGGATTATAGCACCAATAGCCTCTATGTTTAATGTCATAACCGATAAAGCAGCAAAGTCGAGAGTAAGGTTCAAGTTTAGTATGCTAATGAGGAGAGTAGGATAAAACAAATACAACCAAGAGCTGTGAGAAGGGAACACTTGAGTATTGTTTTATAGAAATGCTTGTATGATGATTGGTTTGAAATGATGAGATGGAACTCGGTTAATAGTGTAGATGACTATAATTGTAATTTCTTCCTAAAAGGACTCGGTAAGAGAAGCGGAGGTGAGAGGTGAGGAGAGTGCAAATGGTTTCAAGAATATGACAATGCTTTCATTCGGCACGGCCATTTTGTTGTGAAGTATAAGGATATGAGTGATGAGATATAGTACCTATTTGTTGAAATTCATCCAAAAAAAGGTGGAGGTATAATCTATAGTGTTATTAGATCAAAAGATTTTGATAGTGTGATCAAATTTAGTTTTTATTATCTGCTAAAAATTATGAAAGACATTAAAGTAGCTTAGAGTGATCATGTGAAATGTAAATCTATGTAGAGTAAGACCCGCCCTTTGTTGGGATGGGGGCGAAAGTCAAATAGTTACTTTTATTAAATGATAAGATTGCTTGTTTGCCAAAGTTATAAGACATGCAATCAAAATAGTCAAAAAATAAATTGCCTAAGTAACTATTAGAAGTTAAATTCTGAACATGAGTTAAGGACGGGTGACAAAGGCAGCTGTGCTAGAGACTAGAGGAGACAGTAGTATCAAATGGTCGAGTGGAACATGAACTTGGGAGATACATAGATGTAAGCTCAAAAAGGTGTTTGATTTTATGCCTGGTCTCAACGTGTCGGACTACCTTCTGATCTTATACATCACAACGTTGTGAGAAAATGTTAAGCTAAGACCCACATTCACCAAATTGACCAAATGATACAAGATTGATTGATAAGTTTGGAATATGACAACTATCTCGAATATAAAAGTTAGATGCAAATATATGACTAATATGATTGATAGACATATGAGAACTGTTAGTAATATAGATAAGAGGGATTTTAGTTAAAAATTTCATGTGATTGCAATAGGTGGAATTGATAAATTAGGGGGAAGATGTACTTGAAGGGACAAATAGTGTGGTGAGATACGAGACAGAATCTGGTTGACAATCGCATTAAGATCAACCACAGTAAGGGATTAGGATGTAGAAAGTGGAGTGGAGTTTGTCAAATTTGTATATGCGGTAGCCATGGGCTTTTGGAAGATGGTTTTGCCTTTTTTAGCATCTGTATCATCCTTGGCCTTCTTTTCAATAGAATTAGAGATATGGTGCCCCTTGTCTTTGCGATGATTGCATTTTCCATTAAATCGTCGATAAGTAGAGAAAGCAGAAGCCACAATTAGAACAGCAGAGCTAGGTAATGTAGTAATTATGACTACATCAGTGGATTGAAGATGACGAGTTTTTTTGTCAAATATCCTAAAAAATAAGCTTTGTGAGAGCAGCACTATGTGTAGATAGAGGAGAGTTATGGAGTAGTGTGGCTCAAGTGTACTCAAAATTATCATGGATGTTCATCATAAAATGAATAAACCGATGACAATTTTGGTATTTCGCAAAGAGTTCAATAGATTGAATATTTGGGAATGCCGGATTGGCTTGAGAAAGCTGTTCCCAAATGCTACTGGCTTGAGAGTGAAACTCATCAATTGTTTGACTAGGCTCCTAATGTATCTAATAAAGCTTATATTCTAGTTGAAATTGGAGGATAGTATCATTGGAGCAATTGTAGTGATTGGCAAGAAAATTCCTAGCGAGTTTGATATTCCGAAATTTAGGAAGGAGGTTCTAAATAAAATGAACTAATGTGTTAATAAATCAAGAAAATATCTGACACTGGGTTTCTTCCCATTCCTCAAGACACTCAAAAAACTCATCCTATGTTTTCTTATCTGTTTTATGGTTTGGGTTTTGTCTCTGTGACATAACGCCAAATTCTGCAAACAGTGTGAAAAACAGACATTTGTTGGACTCAGGCATTATAGTTTATACCATCCAAAATAATGTCAACATAATGAGCAATATCATTCAAGAAAAATATAATTAGAAAATAATAATACTGATCGAATGATGATAATTGGTACAGAAGAGTTATTTGAAAAGTTGCTGGGAAATCACTGCAAAAGTTGCTGAAAAAACGCTGAAGAGTCATTGGGAAGTTCTGAATAAAAGGAACTAATATGTTAATAAACCAGGAAAATATTTGACAGTGGGTTTCTTCCCATTCCTCAGGACGCTCATCAAACTCGTCCAATGTTTTCTTATCTGTTTTTATGGTTTTGGTTTTGTATCTGTGACATAATGCCAAACTTTGCAGCCAGTGTGAAAAACAGACATTTGCTGGACTCAGGCATTATAGTTGATGCCGTCCAAAATAATTTCAACATGATGAGCAATATCATTTAAGAAATATATAATTAGAAAATAATAATGCTGATTGAATGATGATAATTGGTACAGAAGAGTTTATTGAAAAGTTGCTGGAAAATCACTGCAAAAAAGTTGCTGAAAATACGCTGGAGAGTCACTGGAAGATTGTCAGAATACACCCAAAAGTCACCGAAACGTTGCCAAGAAAGAGTCACCAGAAAGTCCGCGGCGGCTGGTGGCAGAGGGCAGTACCGGTGGCAGTGGGTGGTGGCTGCAGTTGCTGAGCCATGGGAGTGCTGGCCGGAGAAGAAGCCTATGATTCCAAGGTGGGCCATTTGTCATCAAATGTGGGTGGCAACAGTGTGGGCTTGCTGATCTAGCTCCAAGGTTTGCAAAACCTGGGCACAGAATGCTGCGATTTAGTGCTTAAGAGGGTGAATTTTTGCTTTTTAGTTAACCAGAAAATGGCACCTAGTCCTTGTTAAAATGATGCATTTTCAACAAGGAAAGAGACAAAGCGATGTGTTTCAATCGTCTTCTTCCCCAAGCTACTGTGATGATGTTGATGGCAAATTGTGAGCCAAAACAGGGATTCTTGGGTTTACGGGGACCGAGATGCTTGACTAGGAACCATTGCTCTTCCAGTTGATGAACATTTGCCAATTATAGGTTGGAAAATTTATTCGAATTTCCAGATTTGATATCGATTGGTAGATGCAAGGACAATAAACCACAACAACAATGAAAACTGGAAGGAGGGATGAACTGCCGAGGAGCCATGAACAGTGATCAGTGAACCGTGAACCATGATTGTTGATTGATTCTCTGTGAATAGTGAATCCGGACAGTGACATGCAAGTTGTCAGCGGCAAGGTTTTGCAGTGGTGAGGAAACAAAAAATAGAGAACATAGATCTTAGATAAGAAATATTTGCAGGTTTGATAAACTCAACTCTGATATCATATAGAAATATAAGAAGAGAGAGAAAGTTTATTGTATTTCTGTGTTATAACTGTATAATGGGTTATCTTTATAAGAAGATGCGACCTAAATTATGAAAGCTGTAATAATGACAGTTACATAAATAATATAAATTAGAAGGTATTGATGCTCTAATTTAAGAAGAATGTTATATGTATATATTAATATACATAAATAGCCTTAATATGAATATAGTGATATTCTAATTTAGGAAAGATATAAAATCCTTAATGAGGATATTATATCCTTAGTACACTTATCTTGCTGCTCTATATGTGTGTGTGTGTATATATATATCATGCTTTTTTCTGCTATTCTCTATTCATAAGTATTTTTTACACAATTTTCTGAAAAAGCTGCATGCTTAAAATTTGGAGATGGTCAATGGATATTTTGCATGTGAATGACAGTGAATCATTTAGCTCTCACTTAACCCCGACAATTTTCTGAGACTCAAATGCTCCTATTAATTACGTCATTGAAATATTGAATAGATAATGGGTTGGAAGCCTTGCGTAATTGGTAGAGTTGTCGTGACCTGAAGGTTACGAGTTCAGAGTTATGTAAATGACCCTTGTATAATACTAGGTAAGAATGCCTATAATAGGCCCAAATGGTGTGACTTTTTCCCGAATATTGTGCACAATTGGGAGATTTATGCACCCAGCTGCCCTACATAATTGGTGGAATGTGCCTGGGAGGTTTATTACATCTTTGCTGTAATGATTCATGGCATTGAACCAATTTCTAATAACTGTTCTCTAAACCTTTCTCACTGCAGATTGATGTGGATATTGCTTCATCGTCCGTGGCACGGAGTGTTGTTGGTCTGGTCCTTGGCTATGTCACCAGCTTAGTCGTAGATCTCGCAATTTTAGTAGAGGTTTGTGGCACGTTGACTCTTTTTTTTTATTCTGTCTCTCCCTGATGAAATCCCCCCTAAAAAACAAAACTTTGTAAAAAACGTGGGACTATTGTCCTTGCTGCTCTGTCCAAACACTCAAACGGGTGAGGAAAGTTTACTACTTAGAAACAGGATGTCATATCATTAGTTAACTACTGTGGGACAATTCATACGTAACATAGCTCCTAACAAAGAGGTGGTCATACTGCCATATAAGGGCACCAATATGAATTCACACAAATGGCACACTTTGCAGTTCCAACATCAAGTTGACTCATTCCGGGGTATTATCGCTTTGGAAAGACTAGATAGATCTATGGTTTTGGTTGTTCCATCTATGCAGTTTTGTCTTTAAAAATGCGTCTCAAAGGAAGAATGCAGACTTCCTCGTGATTAAAAGTAAGTCACATTTTCACTCAATTAGGCCCAATACTGAACATAAAAGATTAGACATAGTCTTCTTAACCCTTAGTAATTCAACCCAGTCCTTACTGATCTTACAATTTTCTATCTTCAATGCAACAAATTCTCTTGCCTTAATTTCCTTTTAAACCTTGCATAGTTGGATACCATGCGTGGTTTTGAGGGCTAATTCTTGCCTATGTCATGGTTTAAATTTTTAGTATTTATATTGTTATCAGACATGACTATATACATGTCAGTATCAGATGTAGCGGATAATGTTTTCTCCATTTCCATGCCAGAATTTGAGTAATGTACTAAAATTGACAATCCTGAATCTATTTTTATATACGTGAGCAGTTATATATTAAAACCTTTAAAACTGAGGTATGTACTAAAAGCAATAGGGCTTTCAAAATATCAGATAGCATATTGCAATATATTACTGATCAATAACATACTGTATTTTTTTGGTATTTGGGAAATGTTGGTATTTTGGAGCCTGATATCAATACATTTTGGCCATTGTTTTTTATTATTGGCTGATATTTAGTTCTGTGGCCTGGTTTGATATTTTTTAATCTTGAATGTGATGTTTTCTTATGATTTTGTTGTGGGTTTCTGCTTCTGGTGCGTTTGGATATGTTTTTCATCTGAGTTTTTAGCTGTGGCAATATATCATATGTTTACACTAGTTACAATTGCAGGCAAAGGAGGAGGTTGAGCTTCCGGAGTACCTTCTTGGGGTTGTTCGACTAAACTGTATCAAGCTCGATTCAGCCGTTGAGGTTTGAATCTGAGCAAAGATTCTTCCCGCTGGTGGTGGTGGGATTCAATGATATGGTGTTTCTTTCGATAGTGCAGGAAGGCTTTTGTTGAGATGTATATCACGTTTGGTTGCACCCGGAAAAGAAAATAGTTTTAAAAGAATTAGGAGGGATACATTTTCAACATACTTGAAGTGGGCGTTTCGTTCATCTATTCACACTATCAAATCCTTATAGAAATTCTTAAATAGATGAGCATCATGCCAACTAATGATATTCCTTGAAGTCTATTGGAATTGTTACTCAAATTGTACTAAACTGATCTATATGCAGTCTTATTGATGATTATTATTATTATTGTTATTATTGGTATTATTTTACCTATGTTGAAAGATAATTTTAAAAAAAAATTGTATATGAGTTTTGTAACTATTATTTTTCATAAATTATTTTATTATTATTCAACTCCAGCATCTCAAAGCCATTGCTGAGCTTGAAATCTGAAGTTGATGATTGACCAATCGCTTAAACGATTGGTCTCTCCCATCTTCTGAAGCAATCGAGTTCTCAGTCAGGATTCGACAGTAATTCTACCATTTATGTCTCTGAAGAGACAACTTTTCTGGGCTAAAGAGCCTTGTTGTTTTTGATGCCTTTTGCAACAGCTTTTCAGGCCATTTGCCTGCTGAACTTGAGTCAGTCAAGGTTCTCAGTCTAGCTGGGAAATATTTCAGTTGGCAAGCTCCTTCAGAATCTGGGTCTTCTAAGAGCTTGGAGTTCTTTCACTTAGCTGGTAATTTTCTCAATGGCAGCATCCCTTCTGAGCTGGGCAACCTTCAAACTGTTTCAGACATGGAAATTGGCTATGATTCTTGCCAAGGGGGCATACCCTAGCAACTGGACAACATGGGTCATCTTTGTTACCTTGTAATCGCTATCGCAAATCTTTCCGGTCCAATCCCTATGAAGCAAGACAAGCTGATATTTGCCTAAGGTGTTCATAAAAGATGAGTTGATTCTTCAAAACAAATGGTTAGCAAAGAATATTTATATGGTAGATGGAAAGTTAATTATTCAAGACAAAAATGTAGTCTCTTCTTAGTGTCATAATAAGAAGAAGATCAAGAAGTATGTGAAGTTTTTGGACAGTGTTGAAGCCTTTGGGGATTTAAGTCAATAGATGAATTTGTTAAATCATTCCTGATTCTATAAATGAGATAAATGTGTTTTGTTATAAGAGTCTCACATTGCTTGAATAATGAAATATAAGAGTTTAAACTCTCTATATACTTGAAAGTTATGTTACTCCTTACCCTTCTGTTTGAGTTTGTACTTATCTTAAAAGCTTATAAGTATCAAGGAATAATAAGTGTTTTGTTATTAACAAAATGATGTTATGAGATCTTTTGGGTATGTGTAAAAAACTTTAAAATCTCTTCTTTTGTAAGAAAGTAGTAAGTTATAAAAATTTTGTAGTAGATTTTTGTGTGAACTATGTGTTGAAATTTTAGAATTCTACTAACAAAAATAAAAATAAC
>JAODPA010134915.1:0-16472 GCA_025585075.1 Nepenthes mirabilis
AACTTATGCAGAGTTTTTTATTATATTTTTTAAATATTTAACATGTAATAAAATCATGGGCATGCAGAAATTTCATCTTATATTTTTAAAACATGCAAAAATAATATTATGTTATTTGTAAACATGTAGGGCTATTATTGTAGGAAATCAACACAATTTGTATAATTTTGTCAATTTCTTTTTGATATAAAGCATGCAAAAATGATTATATGCTAATTTACAACTTGTAAAAATATATGTTCGTAAATTGAAGACATGTAGGATTAACATTGAAATGCTTAAACATGATGTACACAGATTTATGACATTAGTTTCATAAAATTATATAAAATGGGAATGGAATTACATGTTTACAATGCACGAACACTTTAATTGTGAAAATAACATAGGCCTGAATATTTTGAATAATAAATGTTAAAAGTGATAAAAAAAAAAAGGATAGCAACAAATGAAATAGGGGTCAAATATTCTTGCATTTAATTGATTCTAGCAAAAAATGTTTTAATTTTCCTTAGATTTCTTCTTGTCATTTCTTTTCTCTTATTTTCTCTCTTTCTCTTTCTTCTCTTAGAAATTAGCTAAAAATGACTTAAAATCTGTCAAGGGGCCTATTTATAAAAAATTGGCTGATGTGTGTTGATTAGGTGTAGATCAGGCTTTAAGGCACAATTCACACTGTGCACAAGTGTCTATTAGGCACTATGAGGTGCTATCATTTTGTCCCAAATATGTATGTGTATAAATCGAGCACTCATCAGGTAGGAATAACCTGCTGAAAATATGTACCAGTTTTTTGGCGGCATCCCTCAAGTATCTTCTTACTATCTAAAATATATATAAGAGTTTGTCAAACGTTGGTAAGACACCACTTAGTCTAACTTATTTTAGTCAAAAAATTAATTTAATCTAAAACCTCATTTGACCTAACAAATTCATAAGTTTAATTTCATTAATTATCATTAAAAGAATCTTTTTTAAAATTTATACATTATATTTGTCCCATCATAAAAATTTCATCTTTAAAATTTCACATACTTGAATATAGAAACAAATATAGATATTTCTCTCAAATTTTAACTTCCCTCAGCAATGAATTTCTTCAAAAGAATGATTTCTCTATAAAATTTTCTTTAATAGAATTTGATGCATCCTTAGATTCAGATTATTGAATAAGTTAATGAGCCATCAAATTTGAGCATCCAACTGGAAGTGGGGCTGGCCTTTATTACTTAAAATTTGAATTCTACACACCACAATAGACAAATTAGAGGTTAGAGGATACAAGATTCGCTCTCTAATAAGTCATTTAATACTCAAATTAGTAATATTTTTACTTGATCAAGAAAGATAGGAGGATGAGAAAAGAAATATATAGATATAAAGATGTTCAAGGATTGAGTGTAATATGAAGGATTAGGCTCCATTGATGCATTTGATGGGTGAGTGGCTTTTTATGCGGGAATTACACTCGTAGATGAGTGGCCCTTAAGAGAGAGGGAGAGAGAGCTACACTAGTAGTAGTGTGGCTTCTTAAGAGGATTGCATCCGTGGGACAGTGGCTTCTTGAGAGGATTGTACCCATAGGAGAGTGGCCTTGTGTGATAGAGAGAGGGTCACACTCAGGACGTCTAAATACCCAAGTTTTTCTTGATTGATCAAATTCCTTTTCCTGTGAAGGAATAGATGTATTTATAGAACAAGTGCTGGTTAGTCATCCTGGGCTTCATGGCTCTGCGATTGTGAGTGGCTGATACCATGGCCCTACGGTTGTGGGCTACTGACACTATGGCTCTACCATTCTCTGGGAGCCACCATCGTGCTTCCACCACCAACGTTTTGCACCTAGTCCTATCCCTATAGTCATGAAGGACTACATTCTAGCAGCAGTCACATGGGCTTGTTTGTTGAGTTGTAAAGGCTGTTAGCTATTGGGATAGAACTGTAGCCGTAGGGATAGCCCACGCATTAACCCTAACTGTCTGTTTGCTACTGGTGGTTCTGGGTTGAACCATGCAGGACATCTGTAATGCCTTTAGGTCCTTCAACCTTGAGAATGTCACGGGGGGCCACCACTATCTGGGCTTCCCTTCCTTCTGTAAAATGAAATCTAGGCTATACAGTGGTTCATTGGACCCATCACTATACCCCATGCCAGGAAGCTTGATTTTTGAACTCTTGATATGTTTATAATGGGATGCTGGCAGCAAATCTTCACATGTGCTTCTTCCCTAGGCGCTGTACAGATTCTTTGCCCTAATTGACAGTTTTTGATTTGATTTTCTACCAAGTATTGGGATGTGCAACCTTCTTGAGTTAATACTTGCTATTCTTCTTTTTTCAGTTATAAATGGAGGAGCTCTCTATACTCTGCATCATGAATCATCTCTCATCAGCTAAGGAGTGTGGCTGTTTGAAATTAGCATGGAGCCTTCGTAACCACAAGTCGGAGTCGGAGGGAGCTCTTCTTTGATGTTTGAAGCTGGTGTCTAGTGGCACGCTTGAATTCTAATTTGGTTACCCTCTTTTACGTTGGAAACTGCCTTAGTTTTTTTCTTTTATGTTCGACTCAAAATCAAGCTTTCAATAGTGGAGGGAGGTCCTTGGCTTTGGGGGCAGTTTCCTCTTCTCCCAACCCGTGTTAGGCAATTCTTCCTATGGGACGTTAGAAGAGCATGGTCTCGATAGCTGGCTAGATGTTCTTTTCTTCCTTGCCGTTTCAGAGACCATACTCCTTTGCAACTCTACTCTTAACTCTGGTAGGAGGGAGAATTTCTTTTTCTTATTTGTCTCCTCGTGAAAGATGGGTGCATTACTTAAGAGAACTACTCCGTGATCTTGTCGGAAGGACTTTTCTGCTCTTCCTGGTGGGCTAGCTGCTTGATGGGTGACGTCGCAACACTAGTAGAGGAGCTTTCCTTACACTTTCATCCATCCTAAAGGTTAGTTAGACTACTATAGTCTGGTTGTTACTCCATGTATTTTTATTTCCTTCTGAATTACACGTCTACTATTATAAGCTTACTATACTTTGTAAAATGAATTAATGAACAGAACTTTTTGAGTATTTTTATCTTTATTATATGGCTCCAATATTCTTATATGAACTGAATAGTTAAGGTGCTGGAATGCTATATATATATTTTTGTTGTCATTTTATGACTTTTAACAATCCAAAACCCTAACAACTTGGTCTTCTGACAATCCAACTTGTAATAATGTACCCTAAACCCTTGGTTGGGACATAAAGTAATCAGATTTGTCTTGAGCTCATTTGGTTGCATGCTGCCAGTTTGCCATCTTAGGAAGCAGATCATCCAGGCATCATAACTCATGCTACATAGCCATCAATCTAGGCGCTAGAGCCATTAGCGGTCAACAGGCTATGTAGGGAGGTGTAGCATCTAGTCATCATTACTAGCATAGCGAGATTGATGCACCACAGCATGCTACGGTACAAGCACGTGTTGTGGCCATCATAGAGATGCGCCTCTTTGGTACTCATGAACGACGCCATTTCAGAGCCAAGGCCTTGGCTTTTTGAACACCGATCCTCAGTCACTTCCACAGTTGTTCCTTCTCTGAATCATTTTGCCTTAGTTTGTCCTTCCTCATCTCTTGCTTTCATGGCATCTCAAAATGCTCCCAACGATGACGTTGCAACACAGTATGTTCTCACGGGTAAGGAAGTGGATGCTCTGTATGTTACATATAATATTCCTTGCATCATTCCATACGTGATGCCTAGGGATGAAGATACGGCTTGCGCCCCCCATCTTGGATTTATTACCATTTACGAGGCGCATCTAAAAACTGGCCTTCATCTTCCATTTGCAAAAGGAGTTATATGAGATTTTGGTGGCTTTAGAGATTCTTGTGGCTCGCCTCCATCCCGACGCTGTGTGATATCTAGTTTTTTTGTGTATCTTCTTTCAGTCCAAGAAGCCTTTCCTAGACGCCTGGATTGTGAAGATGATCTTTTGGTTCAACCAAGAGATAGACTAGATTTCTCTAATCCATCGCAAGGACTTCAAAATAAGTCGAGGTAATCCAGATTCGATGATCAGCTGGAAGGACCATTTCTTTTACGTGGCAGTTCCCTCCGGTTGGGGCATATCCAACAATTGGGATAGAATCAATGGCACATACTCCGGAGATGTCCTCAAGAGGGGGAATCAAATGGCTCAACCTCTGACAAGGCTCGTGGAGGAGAACACTACCATTCTTTGCCGCACAGGTCATTGGCTCACCCAAAAGGCACTCATTGAAGTTTAGTGGGAGGTCAGGATTGAAGGGAATGACGTCACCACCATGTCGTTCTATCTGCCCAAGAGAAAGTTAGGAGATATGTTTATTCGGGATTCTCCAGAGTGGGTGGCCGGTAAGACAGTCCCCCCCTCGCCTACCTATTTTGAGGATATTCAGGCTATTGATAAGGCCTGTGCAAAGGCATCCCCTTTGGTCATTGGTGAGCCATTGTAGAGACCTGGTTCCACTCATTCTTCTTCAGTTGATTTTATTTTTGATGAGTCAACTAGATAGGCTAAGGACTATGAGCCCAAATGGATTCTACTGCTGAAATAAATAACCCCTCTGCTGGTGGATTAGGTGAACCGATCAACACCCTAATTGTAGTCAAGTATGGGGTTCTAATCTTGGTGGCTTCATCGGCTGAAGCATCAATCTCCACTCCCCTTGCTGCTTCAGCCGAGAAGGGTGCTGATAATGATCAAGTAGAGGAAGAAATAATTAGGGATAACCCGGAGGTCGTGGCCACTGAGGCTTTGTGTCTCCTACTCCTCTAGGCTTTGAGTTGCCTTTTGTACCGTCATGCATGGCTTCTATCGTATTTGTTTCCTCTGGCTGGATTTGGTGTCGAGGGTTCTTCAAGTCCATCTTCTCAAGATGGTCCGTCTCATTAAGGGTTCATCGTTTCTTGTGGTATTGCTTCACAGGGTTTCCCCTTTTGTGACTATGTTTTTCAATTGTCATCCTTGGTTGATTGTTCCATCTTGCTTTATAGCAAAAGGAAGTGCTTGATGTAGTGGTGGAGGCTTTAAATTAGCAGGATGTGGAGATCTCTCACTTTTCCCAAGCGTACGCTAACCCTATCGCACTTGAAGAGATGGAGGGTCAAGTGAACAATACCATTGTCAAGGCTTTATAGAGTCAAGAGTGGGCCACTTACCTCAACAGAGTTTTTTGAGTCACAAGCGAGGTCCCGAGAGTTCTCAACGGAAAGATCTTAGGCTCTGGATCGAATCACTTGGCTCGAGGATAAACTTCAGGAGGTGGAGCCGAAGCTTGCCAAAATTTGAAGTAAGTATGCTCAACTCAAAGGAGAGTTGAGGACCTAATTCCGTCTGAAAGAAGTCGACCACATGCTGCATGATAGATTATGGGATGGCATTCATCACTGTAGATGGATCTTATCCTTGGCCGAACTGGACTTTCTTGTTGGCTTCCTGGATCCGAGGAATTCTAGAGCCCTTTGCCGGTCAGATCTAATTGACTTCCTGGAGATAGTAGGGGAGCCTTTGCCATGTTTGTTGGGAGCTTTCATCCTTAGGATAGTCCTCTCTTTGAGCTATAGGCATAGGCAGTATCTCACATTTTTGGATGGAATCTCCCACTTGTAAACTGTTATTTGTTAATAAATCGGCTAGATTGTCTAGGTCATTATCGCTGATCTCTTCTTCGTTCATGTTGACTTGCTTTGCTTAATAATTGCTTTGTTTATCGACTAAACATTTTTGCTATCGTTGCTAGGCTTGGTTGGATGTCTTTATCTGTTTGTACTTTCTCTTATGAAGTGACATCGTAGCACTAGGAAAACCTCTTTATGGCCAACTAGGCTTTCCTGTCATAGTTGCTTGGTTTTTGCGGAATCTAGACCATCAATTGTACTTGACTGATGATGTTCATCCCTGTCAAAGGGAGTTGTTGCACTTGTGCATCGGGCTCTAGTCTGCCAACCATTGTCAATTGAGGGTGCTAGTTCCAGTTGAAGTTGTTGCACACCTACAAAAAAGCCCCCTAAGGTTTCATTTTGTTTTAGCCTCTTTGAGAGGGGTTAGACTTCTGTCTTTAGGTCCCCAAACCATTGCTTTTGACCTCATTCGGGCCGCTCGGTTTGTAGGTTTGAGGTTTTGAGTTTGACCTTCTCTAGGCCTCTTGGTTATTTGGACCAAGATTTTTAAGTTGTACTTGTAGAGGGTCAGTTTACATGTGAAAGATTTCACCTGACTTAAGGTAAGACTAGGCCATGGAATATATCCATAAGATAAATAAGATAAATAAATGATTATTTTATTGATTGAAATGTGTCAACACCATATAGGCACTTCGCATGATATGCCCAAAGCTTACTTGAGCTCAGCGGCAGTCTACAGATAGTACTTCTTAAGATGGATGTCATTTTATGTCCTTAGGATTTGCTTTCCATTCTAGGTGCATAACTTGTACATCCCATTATAGAGAATTGCTAATATTAGAAATAGTTCTTCCCAATTTGGAGACAATTTGTTCCTATTGACTATTTTTCCCGTTGCCTCTATACTCCGAAAAACTAGGTCCCCCACCTCAAATTGGTGCGCCATCACCTTTTGTTGTAATATCAAATAATATGTTGTTGATATGCCTTACCGCATCTTAGGCTTCTTTAGATAAGTTGAGATACTCTCTGAGTCGCTAAGAATTACTTTATGGGTCAAAACTTTCAACTTAGAGGTTGGGTAGATTAATATCCACCGGAATGATTGTTTAAGTTCCATAACATAAACAGAAGGTTGTCTCTCTTGTCGGTTCCTTAGGTGTCATCTTGTAGGACCACAATACGAAAGGTAGTTCATCTACCTAGGAGCCAGCTACATCTTCAAGCTTTGTCTTCAATATTTATAGTAGAGTTCGATTTGTGACTTTCACTTACTTATTTGTTTAAGGATAGGCGATAGAAGTGAAAACTAGCCAAATTCCCAAACTCACGTAGTACTTAATGAATCGTCTACCAATGAATTGGGTTCCATTGTTGGTGACTATGATATTAGAAATCATAAATCTGCATATGACAATATGTTAATGAATGTGATGGCATTCTGCTCAGTAATCTTTACTAATCAGAGGCTTCTATCCGTTTTGTGAAGTAGTCGATATTGACGATGATGAACTTCTTCTACTTGGAAGTGATGGGTAGGGGGCCTAGGATATCGAGTCCCCACTATGTGAATGATCATGGTGACTGTAGGGTCAGCAGCTCTGTGGGAGGTTGGTGTGGAATGTTGCCATAGACTTGGTAGTTCTCACACTTCTTCATAAATTCTACGACATCCTTCTTCTTTAACAGCCAGTAGTAGCCTTATCGCTTGATCTTGAATGCTCATAAAGGTGTTCAGTTTCACCTCACTGGTGAGTTTAGATATCCTTCAAGCCTCGGCGTTGAATCGGGTCAAGAAGTGCCTCAAACTTTCATTTGTCCTTTACTGGATGTGGACAAGGTGCCATAGCTGCTTCTCCTCCTTTCGGCTAGAGTCAAACTACGATAGAAAGTTATTGGTTAGCTTTTGAAATATCTTGATTGAATTTGGTTCCAGATGATCGAACCAAATTCAACCGTCTCCCTTATGGGTCCAAATGAAGCAAAGACATACGGCTGTGTCGTTTAGGCCTTGAAAGCCCAGCAGAGTATGGAAGTGATCTAGATAGTCCATCTGATTGAAACTTCCATGATAGGGTTTCAGGGTTAGCATCTTGAACTTGTGAGGAAGCGGCTGCATCCAAATCTCCATTGTGAATGGTGACCTTCAATGAAGTGTCTTTCAGTCCTTCCTCTAAACAGTTGCTGTTTGATCTTCCTTATTATCTCTTCCATTTGGGAAGAGGATGCAATCCTCTTTATATTGAGGAAGGTCATCAACTTTGAGTGGTTTGGAGAGAAGTGCTAAGTCTGTCGGCTATGGGCCTTCCTCAATAGGTTATCGAATAAAGCCTCTTTCTGAGCTAGGGGCCTCTGATCCTCATGGGAGTAACGTGGATTCTACCGCTCTGGGCTCTCATCCTGTACTTCTTGACTCAGTTAGCCCTCCAGCCATGTATGGGCCCTATCGCTCGTGGCCTCTCAGGCCTCGAGATTGTTAGGCCGCTGGATCCTCTCTTTGATGGGCTGTCTCATCATCCGATTTCTCCTCTTAGATGTTGAATTTTTGGAGTTGGAGGAGGGAGTCCCCAGTGGCAGTACCTCCAGACAGGGACAGATGGTCTCAAGTAGCTTTGATTGCGTGTGTCCACCTAGGTAGCCAACACTGCCATGTTAGTGGTGGACAATCGTTTTCATGACTACCTATGGTCAGGTCATCGCCATGGGAGATGATGCCCCTTGTGGGTGCACTTGCTTTGGTTGTGGGGGTAGGCTTTTCATTACATTCCCATAGACGGCACCAGTGATACTTCCCTAGATTTGATTGCTAAACGAATTAGTGAGCCATTGAATTTAGACATCCGACTGGAAGCTACACTGAACTTAATTGCCTAGAATCTGGATCCTATATACCATAACAAATAAACGATAGGTCAAAGGATACGAGATCACTTTCTGGTATATCCTCAAACATTTAAATCATTAATCTTTTCACTTTGTCGAAAAAGATAGGAGGATGAGAAAAGAAATGCATAGATGTAAGGATGTTCAGGATTGAGTATAATATGGAGGATTAGGCTCCGTTGATGCACTTGATGGGCAAGCAGCTTTATGTGTGGGAATCACACTTGTAGAAGAGTGGCCCCTTGAGAGAGAGGGAGAGAGAGTTGCACTCGTAGGAGTGTAGCTTTTTAAGAGGATTGCACCTATAGGAGAGGAGTTTCTTAAGAAAGGATTTGTGTTCCTAATATTGAGGAATTAAAGAAGAAAATTTTGAACGAGGCTCGTAAGTTAAAATATATAATCCATCTTAGAGTGAATAAGATGTATCAAGATATGAAGAAAAGTTTCATGTGGCATAACATGAGACAGAAGGTTGCATCATTTGTGGTAAGGTGCATTATGTGTCAACAAGTGAAAGCCAAATATAAGAAGTTTTCAAAATTTTTTGCATCATTTGTCAATTCCCAGTTAGAAATGGAAACATATCATGATGAATTTTGTTTTGGGTTTACCTAGGATGATGATGAATTTAGATGCAATTTGGATGATCATGGACAGACTAACAAAGTCGACTCACTTTTTACTAGTCAGGATGACGTATTCAGGGGATAAGTTGGCACGTCTGTAGATTAATGAGATTGTGACATTGTATAGTATTTTGACTTCATAGACTCCAATTGTAATCAAAGGTTTGTGTCAAAATTTTAGAAAAATTTGCATAAGGAATTGGGTACTAAGTTGAAATTTAGTACAATGTTTTATTCGTAGATAGACGGTCAATCAGAATGGACTATTCAAATTTTAGAAGATATATTGAGGGTATCAGTTTTGGAGATAAAAGGTAATTGGGATAATTATTTACCACTAGAAAAATTTGCTTATAATAACAGTTGTGACAATCATGCCAAACTTCTTCTCTCTCTCTTTCTCATTTACGCATATATATATATATGTGGTTTAAATGCTGGTTGGGCATTATAGTTTTCACTGCTGGGCTCTTGACATAACTTAAGTCATCATCCGTGCGTTGCTATTGGTGCTAGGCCCTACCGTAGGGTATCATAGTCTTGACGCGTCTGACCTAAATTATTGGACCATAGTCGGCTAATGATACTATTTTCTTTAGTTGGAGGTATTTACACGCATGCTTAAGAAAGCCTCCTAAGTTTTTAACCTTCGGCCTCATGAGGGCCGCTTGGTATTTGAGCAAATTTTAGAATCCGACCTCGTTAGAGCCACTTAGTAACGTGATTGAGTTTTGTTGGCCACCAAATGATTGGTCGAGGGATAGATGAAGGGACGTCACTTGATTTAAGGGTAGCCTAGGTCGTGCAATTTTATGGGATGACAAACAAGTATTCACATGAGCAATTAATCAAGAACAAATGAACAATCATTTTATTAATAAAATGAAACACATTTTACAAGCAACCTAAATGATACATGCTAATTTTACCTTGGTCATATGCAAGTCTACTGATAAGATTTCTTGATATAAGAAGCATTCCATATCCTTGGACAAGTTTACCATTTTAGGTGCATAGTTTGTACGCTTTATTTTAAAGAATGGTTGACATAAGGAAAGGCTCATCCCAATTAAGTGAGAGCTTGTTTGGTTTGACATTCCTATCGGTCACTTCTATACTTAGTAAGACTAGGTCTCCCATCCGAAATTGGTGTGATTTCACCTTCTTGTTATAGTATTGAGCAATCCATTACTAGTAGGCTGCCATCCACAAACGTGTTGCTTCCCGATCTTCTTCAAGTAGATCAAGATGCTCTCAGTGCCTTTGGGAGTTGTTAAGTAGGTTGAAATATTAGACCCAGAGGCTGGGTAACCCGACCTCTACTAAAATGACAGCTTTAATCCCATAGCACAACCTGAAGAGTGTCTCTCGAGTCAACTCCCTGGGCATCGTTCTGTAGGATCATAATACGGATGGTAGCTCATCCACACACGAGCTCCCAGTGTCTTCCAACTTTGTTTTTAACCCATGTAGCAGTGTGTGGTTAGTCACCTCCACTTGTTCGTTAGATTGAGGGTAGGAAATTGAGGTATGAACCAACCTTATCTTCAAATTTATGTAGTTCTTGGTATATCATTTGCCTGTAAATTGGGTCTCATTATTGGTTACTATAACCTCTAGAACACTGAACCTACACACTATACTCTAGTGGATAAATTCTATTATATTCTGCTCAGTAATCCATGCCAGAGGAACGACCTCAACCCACTTCATGAAATAGTCTATCCCAACGATTACGAATTTTCTTTGTCCTGACGCATTAGGTAGGGGTTTGAGAATATCGAGCCCCTATTATGCGATCAATCAAGGTGATTACAGGTTTTGGAGCTCTATGTGCAGTTGATGACTAATGTTCCCATGGATTTGACAATTCTTGCATTTTCGTACGAAATTCATGGCATCACACTTCGTAGTAGGTCAATAGTAACCTTACTGCATGAGCTTGAAAGTAAAATTCTTGTCCCCAATATGGGATCCACAAATGCTGAAATATATCTCTCCCAGCGCGTAGTCAGTTTCTTTTAGTGTGAGAAACCACAAATATGGGATGGAGTACCACATCGGTATAACTTTCCTTCCATGATGGTGTACTAGCCTGCTATTTTTTTTATGCGCTTGGCCTCATCTAGGTTCTCAGATAGCATGTCGTCGGACAAATATCTTCTATAAGGAGTTATCCAATTTTTCGAGTCGGCTATCTACATCATCTCTAGCTATGGTTCGTCTATGTTGGGAATGCCGAGGACTTTGAGCACTTCTCGGGCGTACTGCTTAGGGTCCCAGGTCGCTGCAGCCTTTGCCAACTGATTTGACTTTTCGTTTTCTTCCCTTAGGATGTGGATTACTTCAACACTATCGAACGCCAAAGTCATGTCTCGGATTTTGGAGAGATATTTGAAAAGTTGAGGGCTGGAGGCCTCAAAATGTCCTCAAATTTGATTGATAACCAGTTCTGAATCACTTTAAACGATTAAGCTCTTAATCAAACACTCTTTGGCTAGTTGGAGCCCGACAAGCAGTGCCTCGTACTCTGCAACGTTATTGGTTGCAGAGAATTCGAGGGTCATTGAGTACTTTATCTCCGACCCATCAGGAGTTCGCAAGACCACGCTGGCTCCACTGCTTGCTTGCATTGAAGATCCATCCACGTGTAAGGTCCACGCTGGAGCCTTTTGCTGACTGTCATTCTCGACGAGGTCAAAGGTATCTAGAGTTGGGGTGTTATTTTAACAATGAAGTCTACTAGGGCCTGGCCCTTCAGGGTTGGTCTTGATCGGAATTCCATGTCGAACTTACCCAACTCAATGGGCCATTTGACCAATTGACTGGATATGTTCGGCCTCTGTAAGATTCCTTTTAGTAGTTGGATTGCTAGAACAACAATTTTGTGTGCCTATAAGTAAGGGCGGAGCTTTGGGGCGAAATAGACAAGTGCCAAGGCCATTCTCTCAGCGTGAGAGTATCGAGTCTTCAAGTCTGTCAAGACCTTACTGATGTAACATATAGGCTGTTGCCGGTTGGGCTACTGTCGGACCAAGATTGATCTCAATTTTGTGTCAAACATTACTAGATATAAATACTACTCTTCGCCTTTTTTGGGGGGGGGGTGTAAGAAGAGATGAGTTGGAGAAGTACTCCTTTAACTCTTAGAATGCAGCTTCACAGTCGGTCGCCTACTGGAAGCCATCAGCCTTCATCTCCATCAAGGCTTTAAAGATGGGTAAGTACTTTTCTGCAAACTTTGCCAAGAAATGGGAAAGCGCCACGAGCCTTCAGGTGAACTTCTGCACTTCTTTCACAGTTCGAGATAGGTTCATGTCGAGGATAGCCTTTATCTTTTTGGAGTTTGCCTTGATCCCCCATTGCGACACAATGAAGCCTAAAAACTTTCCCAAGGTCACCTCGAACACACACTTGCTCAGAGTAAGTTTCATCTGGAGTGTCTGAAGGACATTGAACTCCTCATCTAGTCACGAATATGGGTGTCAATTGCTCTTCTTTTGAAGAACATGTTGTCCATGTACACCTCTATATTCCACCCAATTTGTCCATTGAATATTTTGTTCACATGCTACTATTAGGTTGTGCCGATATTCTTCAGTTCGAAGGGTATAACTTTGTAATAGTACGTCATGAATGACGTGTACTCCTCATTCTCCGGGCTTATCTGGCTCTTATTGTAAATTGAGTAGGCATCCATGAAACTCAATAGTTCATAACCAGACGTGGAATCTACCAGTAGGTCTATCCTTGGTAGCGGAAAGCTATCCTTAGGACATGCTTTGTTGATATCGCTGAAGTTGACACACATCTTCTACTTTCCATTGCTATACTTAACAAGGACCACGTTGGATAGCTAGTCTAGATACTGGACCTCCCTAATAAATTTGACGTCAAGCAGCTTTTTCACCTCCTTGCGGACAGTAAATAGTTTTTCAACCAAATGGTTCCTTTGTTTCTATTGGACAGGTTTATAACCAAAATTTAGTCCCAACTTGTGCATTATTACTCTAGTTGGTATCCCTAGCATGTCAGCAAGATTCTAGGTGAAGACGTTGGAATTTCGTCGGAGGAAGCCAATTAGCTGGTTCTGGAGGGCTTCTAGTAAGGAACTTTCTATTTGAACGTACTTCTCAGGATCATTGGGATTCAAGGGGATTTAATCTATAGATTCTCTAGACAGGGCTTACAATAAAGTAGCCTCGTCACAAAAGTCAAGGTCTTCAACCGGTCGATCAAGAAGCACCTCAGTGACCTGGGATAGGTAACATGTCCGTCCGGACATTTGGTCACCAAGGACTTCTCCTATACTATATAGAGTAGAGAATTTCATTTTTATGTGTAGGATCGAGGTCACTACCCTAAAAGCGATCAGGATAGGATGTCCGAGGATGGCATTGTAGATCGACAGAATGTCCACTACCAAGAAGGTGAGCATCTTGGAGGTTGTCCTCGGATAATCCCCTAGCGTAATTTCTAACTAGACAACCCCCTGAATGGTCACCAGTTTGTTGTCTAGCCCGTACAGGGGTCCCTCAGTGGGATTTATATGACTCTTCTTTAGACCTAATTTGAAGTATGTATCATGATAAAGTAAATTTCTAGAACTTTTATTATCATTAAATACTTATTTTAATTGATAGTCTACAATACCATCAGAAATGAGGGCAGATACAACCAATGGATTGGAATAAAGAGTGGATATATGAATTATATCTTCATTTCTAAAACTAATGACGTCATCCCTAACTTCTACCCTCAGCTTTTTACAGTTGGCCATAATCTATGGGTGCTTCGGGGCATTGTTCTGAATTGGTTGTATCATCACCATATTAACAACCCAGATTATCACTCAGTTCCTTAACTACCGAGTTTCATCCCCGTCTGCTCCTCCGGAGGTCTACCCGAGTCTTTGTAGAAATCGGGTGATGTGACCTTTCTAGATCAAGTCTTCAATCTCTTTCTGCAGTAAACGACAATCCTCAGTATTATGGCCAGCGTATCGATGGTAATGACAATACTTCGATTGGTCCCCTCCATCTAAATTCTTCAGCGCCTTTGACCACTTTAAGAATTTTTTATCCTGAATTTGTATCAGGATGTTGGTGCAAGAGTTATTTAGGGGGTTCAGGTGCAGGGGCCTAAACTTTCTTCATGTTGTCTGCTCTACCTTGGGCTACTTCCTTGGCCTATGAGAGCTCACATGGTCTCCATTCTTACTCTTTTCATCTGTCAGTCCTTAGTAGAGGTGGTCCACATGCTCTCGCCACTGTTTCTCATTGGCTTCTTCGGTTGCTATATGAGTACGAGCAATGGTTTCGACCTCCCGGAAGATTTGAGGATCCTTATGGTCAAATGCTTGAAGAATTCGCCCGATTCTAAAGTCAATATGAAGGTGCTTAGTTTCACATCGTTGGTAAGCTTAGGTATCTTCTGGGCCTTGGTTGTGAACTGAAACAGGAAGTTCTTCAAACTTTCATTTGGCCCTCACTTGATGCTGGCAAGGTGCCAAGGTTACTTCTCTTCCCCTCGGCTCGAGGCAAATTGTGACAATAAGTTATGAGCTAGTTCCTAGAACGTTCGGATCAAGTTGGGTTGAAGTCGATAGAACTAGGCTCGGGCATCCCCTTTGAGAGTTAAGGGAAAGTATAAACATGTTGCGGCCTCGTCGAGACCCTTAAAACTCAGGATGGTGCAAAAATGGTCAAGATGGTCCATTAGATCTATACTCCCGTCATACAGTTTCGGGGCCGGCATCTTGAACTTGTGAGGAAGCGGCTGTGTCCACATTTCCATCGTGAATGACGATCTCTTTAGGTTTGTGGATCGCTTGCTGGCGTCTCCTCCGATCACATGTCGCCACATTTTTTACACTTTCTCCTCTATCCAAGGAAGGGCCACCATCCTTTTCTCATTAAGAAAGGTCCTCATCTTCGAGGGGTTCTAAGCAGCATGAGAGGCAAGGTAGCTTACAACTCTTAGAGGGTGTACGGTATAAGAGGATCCTCCTTGGTCCGAGGGCTTCCCGTCGTCACTTGAGTAGCAGGGAATTTACCTCTTGGGGATATTCTCTCGAGTCTTGTAACTTATGAGATCCTCTAGGTGAGATGGGGCCCTATTGCTTGAGGCAGCTTGGGTCCCAAAATCGTCATGCCATCGGGTCTTCTTGGTGGGGTGGTTCTTACCCCTATTCCTCCGCTTAGATGTTGTAGTTTGGAAGGCGGAAGATGAAGCCCCCTTTGATCACTCATTCAGGCATGTGTAGATGGTTTGGATCGCTTTGGAGATATTGTCCATCTACGCCATGAGCCCACACATCCAGGAGTCATGATGGGCGTCCACATGACTTCCCATAGGGGCAGTTGCCACATAAGGTGGCATCTCTGACCGGCATGTTGATTTGTGCTTCGGTGTTTACCATATTATTTTTCGCAGGGATTTGGTAGTCAGACTTTTCAATTGTTTCTTACAGACAGCGCCAATGATGCATCTTTAGATCCAAATTACTATACGAATTAGGAGATCGCAATTCAGATCACTTGGTCTAACTGATTTGGAGCTAGTTTGGTCTTCATCTGTTCCAAATTTGAATTTTGTATAACACAATAAAAAATAATAGGTTAAAGGATTTGCGAGTCTCACTCCCTAATTTATCATCTGATATTTAAGTCAGTAGTCTTTCTAAGAAGATAGAAAGATTTGAGAATACAGAAAGTAAACTACGAATGCAAAGATAAGGGAGTTGAATGTGGATATTTTGTAAAGTAGGGCTCCAAGGGGCGCGCTCTGTAGGGTGCGTCTTTGAGAGAGATAATGTGCTTGAGTGAGAGGGTGTCTTTGAGAGGTCGATGGCTAAGCATCGGAGTGTCGTCGAAAAACTCCTTCTTGGTGGCAGTGGTACTGAAGTTGGTAGAGTACTTAAACTGCTTGAGTATTTTCTTAGTGCACTCTTAGTTCTATTTTTTTCTTCCCCCTTCTGTTAGGAAGGAGGAATATATATAGAGTTAGGAAGTAGTTTGATTTTCCCTGACAACTACCCACGGAACCGTCCGAATGGATAAAGAAATATCGTTCAGCCATTGGCTTCTGATTGATTATGGTGTTTGTTGAGCAGTCCGGATAAGAGAAAGAGGCTGTTGATTTTGATCAGTTATGGTAGGTTCTTTCAACGTGCGAGAAGTGAGCCGTTCTAATAGGGCCAATGGATTCATCCATTCACTTTGAGCCATTTGGGTCGATTGGAAGGTTATTTAGTTATGAGCCTAATCCTTTCGTTGATAGGCTTTTTTATTTGGCCGAGCTGACTACACCCA
>JAODPA010134926.1:0-16472 GCA_025585075.1 Nepenthes mirabilis
CATCGTATAGTATATTAAAATATATTAGACAGTGTTATAATATTTTATTAAGTAACAAAAACATTCCTTGCTCTCTTTTTTTTCCAGGAAAAGAGAACTCACTCCCCTCCATGATGGTCACCTCCAGCTTCCTCTTTCCATTTGCTCCCTCGCAGTCGTCTCTCTATGCTTGGATTTACTACTCAATTGATGCTTCTGTAGATAATCAGAGGTTTTACTGAGCTATTATTGCTGTAACACCCTAAGGTTGTTATCCTTCTTCTAAGGTTAAAAATTTAGGTTTAATGACGTTATATTTTGAACAGCAGTTTCTTACAATGAGTTATATTAGATTATTCATCGTTTGTTTAAGTATGGGACAAAGCCCGAATGAAAATAATATTTTTAGGTTTTGTAAAATTAAATTAAAATGTTGGACAATTTGATTCAGTCATTAGCATAAATAGTAAAGTTGTTAGAAAACCACCTGAAAATAATAGGGTAATTAAATTGGTGACCTTGTCCTAATTATTTATAGGATTTTAATGTCTGTACCTTCTTGATTTTAATTTATGATGAGTTTTGAGTATAATTTGGGTATTATAATCTGGAAATTGTTTTAATAAGAAAATCGTGCTTAATTTATGATCCACGTTGGTTATGGAAGAAATTGATCGTTAAATTGTTGATGCATGTTCAAATTGGGGACTAGTCGTGGGGAGGTGGAGAGGAGATGAAGAATTCCTGTGTATGTTGTTGAGGAAGCTTTAGTTTTGTTATTGGGAAACCATTACATTATCTTTATGGCAGAGAAACCTTAATTGCGGGGAGTAGTGATGTTGCATGTGAATAAAATCGGTGTTGTGTTGGGAGAATATTTCTGCTGGAGCTGTGCTTAGAAGTTGCTGGAGAGGAGCATGAGGGAGAGTGGCCACAAAGGTCGTGCAATTGGCACTCAAGCGAGTTTCCTGTAGGGTGCCTGTGCAGATTGTGGTGCTGATTTTTGGTAGAGCGGGCTTGGGTTGGCATTGTTTGGGAGCCGTCATATTTCTCTATTTTGTCATGTTATTTCTGGGATCTGACGAAGTAATATCAAGACTGGTTATTGGGTCCTCATTGAAACTTTGGATTGACTCTAAAAGTGATCCTCTGACACTCTAAAGTGGTCATGGTGACTTCCCTATACTTTGAAATCAGGTTTGGAGGAGTCCTTTCAACTGTGGAGAGGAGGGAAGACATATTTTAATAAAAGGAAATGAAGACATTTTGATAGTATCGTGGAAGGTTGTGTTAAATTGCTATGTTGGTAGTCCTTTTATATTCCAGCTTGAATATAGTAATGTTTAATTAGTAATAGTTGTTTCTGTGATGCTTAATGATGGAACAAATATTTTAGATTGATCATATGATTTATGTAGTTCATTTATAGTAATCAGTTGTAGTCTTGTATTTAGGACATAAATATTTTACTAATTGCATTTTGTAGCACGATTTTGGAGAAGCGGTTCTATGTAAATTTTATCAGTGCAACGTCAATTCTGATATTTATAAGGTAATGTTTTGTGTCATGTGTTGGGTTGTGACAATTGTGATGTATGAGCTACTCCATCTTCTCTTATTTTCTCCTTCTCTTGATTTCGATTGTTTTATCAATATATTACCTAGGGTTTGGATAGTTATAGTTTGCCCGAAATTATCAACAAGACTCAATCGATCTTTGTTTTTCAGATTGTTTCTTGTTCCAAATTCAAGCACACTCTCACTTCTTCTGACCTCGTTTCTCTATGTCAATGCTTTGGAAAGGTTTCAATTAGTGACACCTTTTATCGCAATATTGGAAAAGGGGAAAAGAATTGTGTCTAGGTTTGCTTGATCTTTTGCCTTTTGATTTAGTAAACCCATTAGCTAATCAGATGTGCTCAGGATTGGTCATGCGTTACCAATCCTTTCGCAATGCTTGATCATCTCATGAACTAGAAGCATATTGTCCGACATACTTCTTTTTTTTTAAAAAAATAAAGCTTCTTGTTCAGGATTCACCAATCCAAAGTCTTCTTGAGAATTCAAATATGAACATCTATACCATATTGACATAGGCTATAATTACCTACCATAATAAAATTGGTCATCGTAGGCATAATTATGATGGCTGTGGCATAGACCTGCATATGTACCATTTGTAAAACAGTATTTTGCAACACTAATGATTTCTTCCATTGCACTCCAGCACACCAAGCTTTAAAACATACAGAGGCATAACCCTCAGGACCTGGAGGGTTGTCCTCAGTAACATAAAAGAAAGCCTACTTCATCATTTATGGTAAGTTTTTCCTGGCTCTTCACCAAGAACTGCCAGCTTGATCATGGTTTCAGCATCAGCTTGATGAAGTTTTTCTTTTGAACTTCCAAGCAACTCCTCAATAAGAAGGATATCTTCAACATTGTCTTGTTTCTTTTCCAGTTTATCATCAGTTGTGCTTTAGATAAGCATATACTGACATGGAACCAATATTATTATCCAGTTACATTCATCAATGCTTGAGTTTTGTCTATGGAAACTTTTTCAACAGTGGCTAACTATACTATTATCTCATTGTGATGCATTAATTTGATCCGAGTCATCTGTTTTCTTTTGCAATTCATGTTGGACTTTTCTTTTGACTTTAAGTATATAAGGGTGCTGTCAACTTGCTGATCAGTGATTTCCCACCTCATTGTCCTTGGCTATCCTCTGAAATCCGCATCTTCAACCCAGATGGAGGACTTCTGGTTTATTACCCAAACAATCCTCCTTGTACGCAATCACCAGCCTTGGGCTATGTTCTGATCTGGTAAAACTATCCTTAATGCTCTTCTTCACTGACTTCTACTTGAAGAACCAAGAACATTAACTCCCTGTCTACCCTGCTAAATATCCTGGTTTATGATTTTGACCATTTTTGCATATGAGCAACAGCCCAATTTTGAGCTTTGAGATACCGACTAGGCTACACCATCACACTGAGCAAAGTCCATCTCTTTCATCTTCTTGAGAGTTTTGGTCAAAGTTTGTTAAAGCCCCCGATGTCAGTCGAAGGCCAAGACCATCACCCTACTTCTTTGACACAAATCTTTGCTTAGGCATTCCTTTCATCAGTGAACGTGGAGGCATATATGTAAGCCTCAATTCAAATCCCTTGGGTTGATTTTCTTACAATAAAAATGAAGAGAATGGGCAGAGAGAATGGAGGAAAAATTGTAGAAAAAACGGTGAAGAGAGGATGGTTTTTCGAATTTGAGAAAGGGGAGATCTCCAAATTCAGCCACTCAAAGTACTTTATTGTCCGACTCATTTCTATTGCATACTGTTATTTATATTACCTCTAGCAAATTCTCTAATCATTCTAATAAGATGTTTTTTTAAATAAATAAGTAATATATAACTAAATTGGTTATATTAACAACTTGCTGGGCTTCTCAGCATCTGTCATGTGACCCGTGGCTTGGCTGGAGATCACTTGCTTGGCATGCCCTTTATCTAAGCTGGCACAACCACCTTGATCCATCCCTCTTTTATCAGACGACTGGAGCTTTTCCACCTGGACAATGGTGATGAACTTTGAACAAACACAAGATCCACCACTTCCTCATCGGATGCTTGATGCTGCCCCACATGGATGGTGATGATTTGCTCTTTTGGCCAACAAAACCATGATCATCCACTACTCCATTTGACAGCTCCTAAGCCTCCATGTGGACATTGGTGATGTGTCCCTTGCCTCTTCACGCTTATCATGTTGCTGTGGCTGCCAATCTGATTTTCTGAATTCATCTGCCATGCTTTGTCCCTCGTGCTCATCCAACGGTCCCAAACTAGCCATCTGGATGTCGGTGATGAATCTAATTTTCTGAGCCTCATTTTCTTAGGCAATTGCACTTTCACAGCTTCCTAACCTTCTTCTGCGGTGCTCTCTTCTTCTTCTAGGGTGTACCCTGATAATTATTTTCTTTTTCTATTTACTTATTTTTCTACCACTATGCCACCATTTCGGATGTTTATTTACATCGGTCGGTTAACAATGTGCAAAATATTCACAGATTTTAGAGGATCCATCCATTGCAGTTAGAAATGGATAGCATGAATATCAACCTATCAATGCACAAGCAATCCTGCAAATGCAAGTCTATTTCTTTCTATTATCAACCTATCAATGGCTCTCATCACACTGATAAGGCTTCGTATCTTGCTTATAGCAGTTGCTGGCACTAGTTCCAAATTAAGGCTGATAATTGCACCCAATTAATTAGGCATAGATCAGCATCTCCGGGTTCACCTTTCAGAGAGCAGACCAAGGGTTTAAGATTATGTGTTTATTTTGAAAAAACCCCTTTATTCTTCCAAGCTTTCAGCTTTTCATCCTCTGAATGGAATTAGGAGGATACCCCTTTCTTTAGCGTATGCCTGTGGAAACCCCTTTCTTTAGACAAAAGAATATGAAACTAATGATTTGGTGATTCTTTACGTATTTTCATTCAACAGGAGTATAAGTTTTTAATGGCAGGCAAGCCTAATTATAAATTTATGGAGCCATGTTAAATACTTGGGTGAATTAGTTAGATGGCCTGGAGATTGGCTTCACATGAATTATGAGGCATTCACGGCCTGGAGATTGGCTCCACATGAATTATGAGGCATTCACGGCATAATGCACGTATCCTTATGAAGGCATCTCATGGCTCTCCGCCTATTGTTGATTAGAACAATTATGGACTCAAGGGGACTTATTCTACTTCAAAATTTAGTGTGGATATTGGATAATAGAAGTCAGGTCATTAATTTCAAGGTAATTTTATTGACGAAGATTAGAAGAGAACAATTGGAGGACATGCCTAGCTAATTTAAGTAAAAGGTAACAGTAATTTTAAGGATGAAATTTTTTTAAGGAGGGTGGATTGTGCCATCCTAAATTTTCTTAAGGTAGTCAAATTATTTAATATCAGAAAAATAATATTCAATGTATTAATTTGGATTATTTAATTGTTAAATTTTTGATGTATTTTGAGACATGCTTAGGATATAATTATTTTACAAAAGAGACCTCAATAGCTTGGGAGTTATTATTCATGGTTTGTGAGAATTTTGAATTAATTATTGGTCATCTAAATATAACTAATATTTACATTCAATTCCTTAAGTTGCCAAAGTGACCGGCTGTTGGAGGACATAGGATGAGTTGGCATCTTCTTATGTGTGCTGGCCAAGAATTAAGGTAGGGATTGGGTGACTAATTTAAGCCTAGCCAAACACTTGGATACCAACGTGGAAGAGGCAAATTCTTATTTAAGCAGCAGCTGCTGCTGCTTTGTGCTTCTAGGGAGCAGGGAAAAGATAACGGAAAACAAAGGAAGGAAAAATTGGGTAACAAATTTAAGTAATTCTTTAATCTCTCACTCATTTTATATTCCTACAGCTCTCTTATTCGGTAAATTATTGTCCAGAATTATCAAATATCTCTTGTTGAATCAAAATTGATGAAGTTTGAAAGTTGTCAAAAAATTGGGGTTTTATTGAGATTTTGTGAATTTAAGCCTGATTTCTGTCATATGTGGGATTTTTACGATTAATTAGTTCTATAAAGAATATATGTGATGATTTTGATAATCTAATTGTAGAAGTTCGTGGATAATTCAAATTTAAGTAAATTTTGGATTTGAAAATGGAGATAGAAAACAGGGCCTTTGAATGCCTAATCTGGAAACTTGAGGAAATTTGTAGTGGACAGCTATATATATTGATGTTCTTATGTTGAAATTCAGTGTAAAAATTTGTGTTTGATGTCTCACTATTGAACTTTGGTGGAACCCGTTGTGTGTCTCTGCTCTTGTTTGGAGGCAGGGCTGTTTGGAGTAGAGGATAATGGAGTTAAATTGAGAATATTATTTGAATAAATAAGAGGCACAACTGTTTGGAGTAGAAGAGGGAGGATTTAAACTGGGAAATATTATTTAAATATGATGATTAATTTATTTAGTAAAAACAAGTATTTTGATGATTAGCTAGGATGTAGGCTATTGTAAGTTAAATTTATGAAATTGATAGTGTTATAAAAAAACTTCCTTATGATATATTTCAGGTAAAACCTCGTATGACAAATGAGGTTTTACTTGTAGATTTTATAAATAATCATTGTAAAGGTGTTAAATGATAAATTATGATTGTTTAATTGGGGGACAGGCTTAATCTCACATAATTATGGATGTTGTTTAAGTATTATGGTATGTTCTATGCAAAAGAAAGGATTAGAATCATTTGGGGTGATTGATATTTCAAGGAAGTGTTCTAGGGATGGCAAGTGTATTTAATCATGATATTTTAGAAGAAATAAATGGCACTTTCGGCTATATTGAGATATTTTTTATTCTTGGATATGTTCATTTGGCTATCTGTGTATACATTGCGAAGTTATTGTATTTACATCTTTTAGATGATTGTGATTATTATTGTATTAATTTATAATCCTCGTGGTGACTCTTTATTTTCTTATATGATCTTACCGTATTTTCCTTGATATTATCCAATTGGTAGAATGTGGTAGAGAACTACATGCGAACATAACATGGAAATGTCATTTTATATATTTTGGATATTCTATGATGTAATCTAATGTAGTACGATACTTCGTTTTGCATTATATGGATAAAGTAAATGAATATGTATGAAGACACTATTGCATCCAGATGATATGGGTGCCGAGGTATCTTAATATAGTCCACATTATCCGATATTAAGGCCATTTCGATAATTTCAATAATATATTTATATGATGTATTTTTCTTGTAGAATATGATGTTTTTGGATATTTTGGATATCAAGTGATTGATTGACTACTGAAACAACAAATGTATGGCTGTTGGTGCTCTTGGTATTACCCAATGGGGTAATGGAGAGTAGTTCTAGTTACTTGGATATTACTCAACTAATGGAAGGAATTAATTTATTAGCCTTAAGTTCACAGTGATAGAAAATATAATCCTTGGAAACTCTTTCTCATTGAGTGTTCAAATATGGTGTGATTATATGTAAAATCACAGGACTCTTAATTTCTTAGATTTTATATGATGCATTTGGCATATCATTTGTTGTGCTTGACACATGGTTGCTATGAGTTGTTTGTATGATATTTGAGTTTCATGCATTTTTTTGTTGGCCTCTATCACTATTGTATTTTGGATTGTTTACTGGGTAATTAGCTCATTTATTGTTATTTGCTATGTTTTTTAAGTGGTCGTATACTTACTCGAGGTATCTCAAAGAGACTGTTTTAGAGGACATTTGTCATAGTGAATCTTTGTAGTTTCTTATGTATAGTGTAGATAGAGAGTATAATAAAAGTTTAAACAATGTTGTTCATACGTTACTATTTAATGGAACTTGGTATGAATTTGGGGTTTATGTGATGCCTGATTTCTCATTTTATATTATAACATCATAATTATTATGTATTAGGTTAATGTGGGAAATAATTGTATAATGAAAATTTTTAAAAAAACAGGCCCAATGCCTAATGGGTGCCTATTCCCACCCTCATGCTTGTTTCTTGTAGAAGTTTTGCACTTAAGAGGCGCACATGAGGTGTGTCTAATGTAGTGCTCATGAGTGCATGTGGATATGAGTAGCACCTAATTTGCGCTTGTTTGGCGCTTACGTGCTAATTGAGTATAAAAGGGCCCCCTTTACATTTTCTGTCATTTAGTGCATGGAAAGGGAGAGAAGAGAGAGAGAAAGAAATGGAAAGAAGAAGAAGAGGAGGAGGAGGAGGAAAGAAGAAGAAGTGAGATTTTTGGAGCCATGTTTTCATCAGATTTGTTAAATATAATGTTAAAGAAAAGTATATCTAAAGCTATTGTTTGGTTTATTTTTGGAATACTTCAATTTTACTTATGATATTTGTTTATATGTACATATATATTTCTTTTTTTTAAATGTTGTTGTATGCATGTGTATTTCACTGAATATTTTTGAGATTTTGTTAGTTTTTACTAAATATTTTGAGATTTTCATTATGTCATTTTTATGCAAGCTTTTGATAAAGATTTTATTTTGTATTATAATCAGAATTTGTACTTTTATTAGAGAAATGAAAAAGTTTTGTATGTTTGTTATTGAGTCATTTATTTGATAAATAAGAACCATTATAAGTGAATTGACAGCTTATATTCGAAAATGTCCTAGTATAGTAGACATACTTGAAAAACGCATCTATTATTCATAGGTGAAAAAAGAGAGTCGTATTTAACCCTGTCTATAGGATAATATAGATTGTTCGCCTACAAATCTTAAATAGTTTTGTATCTGTCTAAGGTTGTTGAGAATGTAACACATTCTTCAAAATTGGCCTTTTGATTAGTCAGTATGCGAGTCATTAGTCATTGGTTCTCTGGATTTGGCTTGCATTGTATTTTATGTTTTGAGATGTTTTGACATTTTGAGTTTTGTGGGTTTCAATATAATTTTTCAGATTGCATGATTTTATGGATACTTTATACGATGAAATTCTAATGTTTTTGTACGGTTTGCATAATTTGAATATTTGTATGTGTATCGAATTGATTGTATGAAATCATGATTTGAAACATGCTTAACGAAAAATTTGTCATTTCGGGTTTTGCATATGTTTTATGGTTTTTCTGCCCTTCCATCTGTTTTATTCACAGGTATTTGTATATTATACTTATATATGCTAGCTGAGCATTAGGCTTACAATTTGCAATTGTTTTCTAACTCTTCCAAACTAGCGGACAATGAATACTTGCAGGATATGGATGGAAGATTATCGAAGACTCTTGTTTAGTTGCATTTGTAATTTTGAGAAATAATTTGGGATTTTATGTTGTGGTTTTATGTATACTTTGAGTTGTCCACTTTGTTATTTTGGAATGGTGTCTCAAATAGATGTCATGTACAGTTTTATTTTGTGATATATTAGGTATTTAGTTAGATGTTTTTCTTTGCAGAAATGTATGGTTTGGGGAGGTACTTAAAGGACTTCAGGGCTAGACGGAGATAGTTTGACCAATCTTATGACCACTGTGAGTTTATGTTTAATTATGTTGTTTTGGTTTAGTTTGTAATGTCTGACCTGGTTTTGGGATAGTGAATTGTGATTAATTATGGATATTTCTCTTATATTGATGTCATTAAATTTACTTGCTCCGGCCGGGGCAGTGATAGTTTATATTTGAAGAATTTATAATATTGTCATAGGTATACAGGATTATTTGGTTTCATCATCATTATCCGAATGATTGGAGTTATTTAGTTCAGGTCATGGCACTTCGTTTCCTATTTGGCATAATTATTCACGAACGTGAACTCGGTGCTCCTCGCATGGAACAAAGCCAATCCAAGCATGCCTCATTCTTTCCCCTTCTCTTTTTCGTAAATTTCATCATCCTTGCACCTTTTCCATGCCAGTGGCACAAATTCAAGATGCGGTCCTCCCCATAGTTCTATCATCAGAGAAGTGGTCTCTTCACACACTGTCTTCCATCATATCTGTGTAACCTAAGAAGAGTATACACTGACGCAAGATACTAATATGACATGGCATGGCACTGACATGATAAAAAAATGCTTATTTTACATTTTTTCATTCAATGAAAAATAACATGAAGTAGTGTGCAAGCAAGCCAATATAAAGGAGTTGTGATACATATACCAAACAATATGAAAGAAAAAGAGAAGACAGTGGAGGTTTAGGTTTTTAATTGTTTCTAAATTACAAAATAGTTTCAGTTTTCTTTTGTTTATATTAAAAATTCTATGTTTTTTTAAATTATAAAATAGCCCATGCCCAACATGTCAGAGTCATAAAGGGACATCAATATGCTAACCTAGAAGAAGTGTCGATGCTTCTTAATATCTAACTACTGTCATAAAGATCACCTACAAGAAAAAACTCATGCCATAAAAATTTAAATTCTTCTTCCAACTGCCTGCTTTAGTTGACACAGGATGTCACATCAATTCATCTTCCTCTCCATTAAAGCACCTACAGCTTTCTCGGGATATATCCACTTTTCGCTATTATTCAGTTTTGTATTCTTTTTATCCATTCATCCCAAAGTTATCCAGGATTCAAGTTTGAGCTCTGTTCTTCACCCCCCATATGTGCATTTTTGATCTCTTAGTGGCCTGCTTCTCCTCAATCAGCATGAAATATGCTACTATTTTTTGGAATTCTTCAAGGAATCAAGATCTTATGTTGTCTCTGAAGAATTTAGCTCAAATTGATGTAGGAAAAGGGAAAACAAGGAAGGAAGAAGAAGGGAAAGATGGAAAAGGAAGAAGTAAAATATAGAGAAGGGAGGAGCAGAGATTATCTTGATAAAGAAAGAAAAATGCTATCTCCGAATAGCGATTCAATTCTTCAATAGTTACCCAAACAATAAAATTATAAAAAGTCACCCTATTCCTGAGTAGAAACTAAACAGAATTTCCTAATTAACGACGGTTTAAAACAAGAAAATAGCTAAAATAAAATACAATTTTTTATAGGCATCTTATATATTACCAAAATTACAAAATTTTTAGAATCTTTGAGATATAACAAGATATGTAAATTTATCAAATTAAATCTCAATAAATGAATATGTGAGATGCTTGCAACAACTTTCCTGCAATGGCAGACACTCAACCCTATCAAGTAAGAATCCTTAAGATCTAGTTGTCAATCTCCAACAACAAGATAAGTAGTTGTGTAGGCCTTCGTCGACGTCTATAGATGTGTCAATGATGGTTGGAATATAATAGCTCCACCAAAAATCAACTACAAGTCTCATCCTCCTTTCTTAATATCTCATCGTTCATCCTTTTTTGAATAGCAGTAGATTAGACAAAGGTTCCCAACTTATGCAGGAGCTTGTAGTATAGCATTTTTGTTATTTTATTTTTTGTTCGCAGGTAGACAAGGATTTTTCTCTTCAGTTATTCCTCTTCCTCACTTGATGAAGGGCCTAACAGAAGTCATACAAATAACTTTGGTATCCTTCTCTTGATAATGCTTGCTGGATTGCAGGAATGCATTTCATCTTATAGGTGGTAGGAAAAAGGTAAATCTGACAGTAGGATCATGGGACTGGCTGAACAGCCCAAGAGAAGAATAGCGTTTGTACTCATTGATGGGCTAGGTGATGTTTCACTTCCCAGATTGGGGTACAAGTCCCCCCTCCAGGCAGCCCAATTACCCAATTTAGATGCCATCGCTTCTGCTGGAGTTAATGGCCTCATGGACCCTGTTGAAGTTGGCTTGGCTTGTGGAAGTGACACTGCTCACCTTTCTTTACTCGGTTATGACCCCAGAGTGTATTACCGTGGTCGAGGTGCATTTGAGTCTATGGGTGCTGGATTGGCGATGTCGCCTGGGGACATTGCATTTAAGGTGGGCATTTGATCCCTCTTTTGTAATTGATATACTTGTGCATTGTTGCTGCTCGTTTATGGCATGATTTATTCCTTCTATATACTTGGTTTATTCATATCTCACCACTGGTTAATGAGATTCATGCCCTAGTGTGTGTGGAAGCTGTCTCATATCCTAGTTTGTGATTTATCTCATGTTATAATCAAGTATGTAATCAAATGAGTAGCAGTTAACTTCATGATCAATAGAAACCTTTATTGTTTCTATTCCTTTTTTTCCCATATTTCCCAAAATTTCTTATGCTCGCCGGTAAGCAGGGATATATATATATGTCTTGTATGGTTAACTAAACGACAAAAAGTGGTTTCCAGAAGAATTCTAGCTTGGGGTCATTGGCCTGATCTACAGTAGAAGTTGATATGATACTCTACAGTGTATTGAACCCTTGAGTAATGATCTCTTTTCAGATTGCATATCCATCAGTAATTCAAGTAACAACTTTTGTTTTGCATAAGAATGCTTAAAATTTAAAATGAAAAATGGAAAAATGGAAAAATGTTCTATATGGTTGCAGCAAATCAACTGTGCATGTGCGAGTACCCTGAAACAAGATGAATTGAGGCTGCATTTGTTCAGTCAAAAAGGGGATAGGAATGGCAAGAGAGGTGAAAGAGGTGTCTCACTGAGCCTCACACTTGTATATCTACATGCAATATAAGTGGAAGGAATCAATGGAGTGAGGATCCCATTCCTCATCTCCAATTACTGTCACAGAATTGTGGCCTAATTTATGAGAAAGTTTATGAGCTACTGTGGAATCTCGTGTTTCTTTTATTAAAGTGGGACTCGGCATCAGTCATTTGATGTTAATGGGATTGAAGGTACAAGAATGGGTTCTCATTCCCTTTCTTACATATGAAAAGACAACCAGTACATGAGATTCTTGTACTGTGGCGGTGGGGAAATGTGATATGTAGGCAGTCCCACCCTTGCATGAAAGAGAGCTGTTTTCATATTATTAACAAGTGACCTTCTAATCACAGTGTATCAACCTTGCCATTTCTCCCATACAAATGAAGCATAAATTTAGTTTTTAAGGCATATTCCGGAATTCCAATGATGTAGTGTAGCTATTTCTTTGTTGATGTTGTAGTATCTTTATACAGTGTACTCCTTGTGGCTTTGAAATGAAGAATCCACCTTTATTGTCCATATATTAGTGGTTGAAAACCCTTCCTGCGATGTTATGTGATTGGCTGTGGTTGTTCTCTTCATGAACTTTCAATGATAAGCTATGGCTGAATCCTGCGATGTTATGTGATTGGCTGTGGTTGTTGTCTTCGTGGAATTTCAATGATAAGCCATGGGGAACAAATTTTCATTTGTTGCACTGTTCTTATCCATGCCAGAAAATGTAGGCATAGGAAAATCTTTTTCTTTCTTTTAGGCCTGAAAGATGCAATAAATTTCTGCCCATGTATTTTTTTTATATGCTGAACATTTCAGTGGATTTGCATTAGAAAATCAAGGGGAAGGAACTTACTGCCAGTTTTCAGTGAAACTCATATTCCAAATATAAATTCAGTACAGCCGACCAATCAGTTAAGGTTTAGTTGTATGTGCTCATCATTAAAGTATTGGTATTGGTGGTCACCTTAGTGGTAGTGGACATTCGTGGAAGCAAAAAAAAAAAAAAGTTCTTTTAACCATATAAAAATGAATTATTATCTAAAATTTGACCATTTTTTTTTTATCATATATTACATACTTGAAAAGTTTTAGTCAATTTTATTAAAGTTAAGTTTGATATCCTTTTATTTCATTGAAAAATATTTCAAAACTTTTGATCTATGTATATTTTATACTTTTACATTCTTTTTAGAAGATTTGAGTATATCTAAAATATCTGAATTTAGTCTTCCAAGAGGAAGCAAAGGAAAAAGAAGGCCTGATATATTGCAATATGTAACTTATACGAAGACATCAAGATATTTTTCCTGGTTTCTGTAAATAATCAGGATCTCCCAATACCAATTCCCTTTTATTTTCATCCACGCTGTTCATTGATACTCGTCCAATTGCCTGATCTTGTAGTGCCAATTTCTGCCATCCTTGTACCTGATCAATTTAGTCCTTATACTTGTTCCTGTTTGGTTTTTCTTTACGCAAACTGCTGGATAGTTAATATTCAAGTTGTTAATTGATACCATGACGGCTATTACTATTCTCTCTCCAGTCAAATTTCGCAACCTTTGATGAGAAAACTGGAATAGTCACGAGTAGAAGGGCTGACCGTCACTTTGAAGATGAAGGCCCAATCCTGTGTGCCGCATTGGATGGAATGAAGCTGCCATCATTTCCCGATTACAAAGTTAGAGTCAGGTGAAGACTCTTTTTATTTCAGTATAGGTGTAGGCAACGCAGCCTTTTTCTTAGTATTACAGTAGCATAAATTAAAAAGCATCTATTAAAGTTGGCATGGTGCAGCAGTCTCTTCCTTTTTTTTGAAACCTTGTTATGTTAGAAAAATATTTTCTAGGGCTTGAGATTTTGATAATTTATGAACAATTTCTCATGAATTAGAAAGCAGCATAATTGAAAAATCTCAAGGTGTTACAAGTTTATAACTTTCAATCCGCTCCATCTTGCCCATTATTTGGGTTTGTTGGGTGTCCCATCTGTTTGAAAATTCAGATTCTAGAAATATTTGTATAATTTTATTTGTTTTGAGTCAATATATAAGTCAAAATTTCTCTGCTTGAAATCGTTGTTAACTCTGATGTGGTCTCATACAGGTATGCCACAGAGCATAGATGTGGTGTGGTAGTGAAAGGGCCTAAGTTGAGTGGCAACATATCAGGAACTGACCCATTGAAGGACAACCGCATACTTCTGCAGGCTGAAGCCCTAGATGATACAGATGAAGCAAAGCACACGGCTAAAGTTGTCAACGAACTATCCAAGGAGATGTCTCGCATACTGATCTCTCACCCGCTAAACGCAAAACGAGTGGCTGAAGGAAAGAACGTTGCTAATGTCGTCCTCTTACGAGGTTGTGGTATTCGAATTGAGGTCTGTCTAATGATTTTTTTGGGCCGTTTTATGTTCATGGCATGCGAGTATGAGATCATGCATACTTGTGTTTTCTTAATTCAAAATGCAATGGCCAATCGGTAGTATTATGTGACAAACAAATTATCAATTGCAGTAATTCTCATGAATATCACTGTTCATATACCCTTTTTTACATCTTTCCTGGACATCACTCACTGCAGGTTCCTCCATTTGACAAGAAGCATGGGCTTCTGCCATGCATGGTAGCTCCTACTAAAATCATTGCTGGTTTAGGCCTGTCACTTGGGATAGATATTCTTGAAGCTCGTGAAGCAACAGGAGACTATCGAACACTTCTAACTTCAAAATCAACTGCAATTGCCAAGGCACTGTCAGCTCCTCTGCAGTCTTGCCCCAGTGTATTTGTTCCAGGGGAGGATGAGCACAAGCCAGGCCGTTCAGATGGCTATGATTTTGGATTTCTCCATATTAAGGTGCCCCAACCATGAAAATGGTTTATATGAAGTATATGGCAGCTCACTTGCATTTGAATTCAATAATGACCATGAGCACTGAGGTGGCGCATGTGGGCCAATTTATCATAGTAATATCATCTATCTATTTTTCAAGCACTTCAAATTGTGTTTGCCTCACTGATGTAAAATTGGCCCTCCGATACTAATATTTCTCGATATAACAACAATATTGTGATATGTTGTCGTATTATTGATATATTATGATATATCAATATTAGCTCATTTGATTTTTAGAATTTTTTTCTTCCAACATATTCGATACTGTGCGTATATATCCGATACCAATATAGCCATGAATAAGACAATTATTGATATTTTCATCTATGCTTTATAATCAAAATGATAGTCTATGATTACCATTGGATTGTAAGAATGCAAAAACCGTATGCCACTTGTTCCTATAGTGAAATAGATGAGGCTGTTGGCATTTGATTGCTTGAATTTCAATTTTAACCACAGTTATGCACATTAAAAACCTAAGTGAGCTTTGAAGCTATTGTAGGGCGGGCTAGGGACATAGATTAAAGGCTTCAATAATTTCATGAGTATGACTTAGCTTCATAACTTCTATCGTTTAGCTTCATAACTTCTATCGTTACTACAGGCAATAGATGACGCAGGCCATGATAAAGCAAGCATTTTCAAAGTCAAAGCATTAGAAGCTGTCGATAGAGCCATAGGGCAGCTGGCTAGACTGCTATGGCAAGCAGAATCAACGGGGAAGTTCAAATACTCCCTTTGTGTCACCGGAGATCACTCCACGCCAGTTGAATATGGAGACCACAGCTTCGAACCAGTTCCCTTTGCACTATGCCGGCTAGAAGACTTTGTGGGTGCAGTGGGCGGGCCTTCCGTTGTAATGCAAGTTCCCCTTGACCCGTTTCCTCTTCCAGCCATCGGGGTTGGTGAAGATGTAACAGAGGAATACCAGTGTAAAGGGGAGACAGGAAGCACAGGCCAACCATTCCGGGGTGATGCGGTTTGCGAATTCAATGAGATTGCAGGCGCGAGGGGATGTCTCGGCCGTTTTCCGGGAAGTGAAATGATGGGAATCATTAAAGCATTTCTTAAACTGGAAACCATGAGCTAATTGTTATAACGGGCACAAAGAGATTCGGGTATGGCGACTTGCTTTTGTATTTTCAAAGCTTTCTAGTTTCAGAAGCATACCGTGCTCAACATGCTTCTCTGTGCTCATCTAATCTCCATGTGTATTCTATATTGAGGAAATTTTCTTTTAATTATCTGGATTTGTGAAATTCACATGTCATTGTCAAAACTTGACCGCCCCGACCCGCCCCATTTGTTTTCTAAATTTAACGCCTACTTGCTCTCCTCAGTTCGGTCAGATAAAAAGGAATACGGTAAGAATAGAACAAATAATACATGGTTATAGATGAATTAAGGGGACAATAAGTAGGGAATATGTGTAAATTGATTATAATATCATATTTACTATGCACATAATATTTTTCTAGTATTTAAGCAAATATCTATGTGT
>JAODPA010134937.1:0-16472 GCA_025585075.1 Nepenthes mirabilis
CGGATTAGGGAGCTTTTTAATTTTTTGCTACGGGTCGATCTGGATCGGATTCAGTCTCTATTGCTGATAACCTGAAACCTATACAATACAAATCATAAATAAGAGGTCAGAGGATAACGGAGGCTATTACCTGTTGACACTCCAACGCTCAAGTCAGAAATTTTTCGCAATAAATGGAGGAATGTACATTTAAAGATAAACGTGACGGGAGTGCAAAGATGCAGCGATGAGGGAAGTGTGAGTGGGATGTATTGGGAGGCTTGAGTTTCATGAATGCACCCGATAGATGGGCGGCTTAGAGGTGCGCTCGGCAGAGGGACGGCTTAGAGGTGCGCCTGCGAAGGGTGGCTTAAAGGTACGCCCGCGGAGGGTGGCTTAAGAAGGACTAAGCTGCACTGGAGGGTCAACATCCTGGTTACTTAAGTAGAGGGTTGATTCTCAGACAGTGAGCTCCTGACTTTGGGAGAAAAGGCTTATGGCTCTAAGACGGGGGGCTGAGGGCCTCCGGACTGGAGGGCCAAGGGCCTTCTAGCGGGCGGAGGGCCGAGGGCCTCTAGTACTGGAGGAGGGCTGAGAGCCTTCGGATGGGAGTAAGGCTGAGGGCCTCTTAGAAGGCGAAGGGCTAAGGGCCTCCGGGATTGGAGGAGGGTTGACAGCCTTCGAACGGACTGAGGGTTGAAGGCCTCCTAGCTGGCAGAGGGTTGATGTCCTTCGGATGGGCGGAGGGCTGATGGCCTCCGGACGGGAGGAAGGCTGGCGGTCTTCGAGTCTAGCACGATGGGAGGAGGGCTAAGGGCCTCCTGACCTCCAAATAAGATGAGGGCTAAAAGCCTCAAGGAATGGAGGTGGCTGAGGGGCCTCGGACAGGCAAACGGTTGAGGGGCCTCCTGGATGAGAGAAGGGCCGAGGGTCTCTTGGCCAGTAGCATTTTTTTGTTAGAGATTGATTAGTAACGGTTACGCCATTTCCCAAGTCATGTGAAGCCTTATGGAGTTTTTTGAACTTCTTTGAGCTTGTTTTTCCAAATTTGAGGGTGTATGATTTTATAGCATGGCTTTTAGATGTAACATTCTTGCTGGAGTAATGTGGGACTTTTATTTTAAAAAAATCATGTAGGATTGCGGGCCTACTGTGGGGCTTGACCCTTTAGACTTATGGTTGCTAGACCCATCACTAACCTTCCATACCGGTGGCTTAAATTTTCAGCCTCCTGCATGTTCACGATGGTACGATACTGGTCATGTTGTCTCCTTAATGGGTGGCCATAATCCCAGCAATAAATGTGACAAGTGATTTGATTTGGCTCCGCCTTCTGGAGAAAGTATGCTCCCAGAGGGAAGATATTAGGCTCGGGATCAGATCACCTTACCGATTTTAGATCTTCTTATCGGTGCTTCTGAACTGGGTGCTCGGGATCGGTGTAGATATGACTTTGTCAATTTTTCAGAGATAGAAAGGAAACCTTCGCCGATTCTGATCGTCAGTTGTCCGAGTCTCAGGAGAGATATAGGAGCACACAGAGGAAAGATCTCAGGATTGAGATCAGATCTTCTTATTGTAAGGACGCGCTTCGAGAGGTCGGGAGGTGACTTGCCTTAAGATAGCTAATCGTTTGAGTTGTGGCAATAAGATACACCTTGCGTTCCCTAGAAGGGTTTTTCTTATCGTGCATTGCTGTTAGCGAGTCAGCCAATGGGGCTAGGAATAAGGAGTCCCTAGAAAGCTCAACTGTTGAAACTAGGGATCCTTTGGCTCTCAAGCCGAGCAAATGGGTTAATACCGTGATCATAGCCAAGCCTGAGATTCCGATCTCAGTGACTCCCTCTTTGAGGATGCCTTTTTGCTTTCTAGTGTCAGGGCTGCTGGGGATGACTTGCATCAAATTCCAATCGTGCTTGTGAAGGGAAGTCGTGGCCCTGAGGAGACGCGGTTGTTGTCTAAACCTCATGGTTTTGACGAACGCGTCTGGTTGGTCGCGCTCACCTCTGCCAAGGGGTGGTCGTTGCGCTGAGAAGATGTGGTTGCCGGCTAAGCTTTGAGGCTATCGTTATCTGGATTTTGCTAGCTTAGGCTGTCGCACGCATGTATTGTCAATGCTCGATCCTATTTGAGGACGTCGCAGCTTTCATGCATCTGGTCCTAATCCGCTGACTGTCGTTGACTGATCACGCTATCTCCTTGTGAAGGAGGTTGTCACGTGTGCTGTTTAAACTCTCTAAGATTTTGATTGCAAACAGGCTACTTAGATGACCAAGGTTTAATTCGACTGCCAATGTACCGTCTGGATGACCAGAGTTTAATTTGACCGCTTACGGGCTGCTTGGATGACTAAGGTTTAGTTTGACCACTCATGGGCCGCCTAAATAATCAGGGTTTAATTATGACCGCTTATGAGACGTTTGGATAACTAGGGTTTAGTTATGATCTCTTGTGGACTGCCTGGATGACCAGAGTTTAGTTATGAACAGGTAAAAACTCACCCAACTTAGAGACAATTTAGGTCACATGATTTTATGCAGTATTATGTAATCAATTGTATGAGTAGATAATATTACTATCCTATTAACAAAAACATAATTCAAACGGGTGGTATCATGTATGCAAGATTTACTTGGATTTGGTGTGGAATCGTCGTAGGTGTTTGTTAGCAAACGACGTGCTATGCCCTCGGGACCTGCTTAAGACCATGAGGTCATGGTTTGTGGTACCGCTTTGGAGGGTCATTGGGGCACTTCATTAGACGCCTCGGCTTATGGCCCCTATACTCCGTTGGATCTAATATTTTGCCATAGATTGGCTGGGCAACGCACAGTAGATCCTCTAATAATGCTGGCCTTCTTTGATTGCCAGGGAGCTAAATGGTGAAGCCCCCAGCACTACACCTTCAGGCAGGTGCGAATGGTCCGGGGAACATGAATATAGAGTATCCAACTGTACAACGAGTGTTTGTACGCTCGAGGTCGATTGTCCGTCCGCATGGCTACCCGTAGGAGGGTTGTCGCCATGGGTGATTTCGCCTCCGGCTGATATAGAAGCTCACACATGCGATATTGATCTTCTTCGGCCATCTTGGAGTTAGAGGACGGAGACCCTAAGCATGGCCACCCGATGAGGGGTCATCGCCACGGGAGACTTTGCTCTAGTTGAGGAAATGGCTTACGCTCGGGGTGCCAATCTTCTCTGCCAATCCTAGAGTTAAGGAACGGAGCCCTCAGGCATGGCTACCCAATGAGAGATTGTTGCCATGAGAAGTTATGCTTTGACCCATAGCCCTGGTTGAAACTCGAGTGTTGAGAGGAGATGCTAGACTTTTAGCCACGTTCCTATAGATGACGCCAATGTTGTGTCCCAAGTTCTCGGTTGTTATAGGAATTAGAGAGCCTTCCAATCTTCCGCTGCGGGTTGATCTAAATCAGGTCTAGTCTTCATCGCTGATAACCTGAAACCTACACAACACAAACCATAAATAAAATATCAGAGGATAATGGGAGGCTATCCCCCGTTGACACTCCAACGCTTAAATAAGAAATCTTCCATAATAAATGGAGGAATGCATATTTAAAGGTAAACGTGACGGAGTGCAAAAAAGAAATGATGAGGGGAGTGTGAGTGGGATGTATTGGGATGCTTGAGCTCTATGAATGCGCCTAGTAGAGGGGCGGTTTAGAGGTACGTCTGATAGAGGGGGGGCTTAAAAGTACACCCAAGGAGGGCCGTTTAGAGGTGTGCCCGGTATAGGGGCAGTTTAGAGGTGCGCTCGCGGAGGGCTGCTTAAGAAGGACTAAGCTGCCCTAGAGGGTCAACATCTTGGTTACCTAAATAGAGGATTGATTCTCGAACAGCGAGCTTCTGACTCTGGGACGGAAGGCTCATGGCTCCAGGACTGGGGGCCGAGGGCCTTCGAACGGATGGAAGGTCGAGGGCTGATGACCTTTGGACGGGAGGAGGGCTTAGGGCATCCTGGCCTGCAGAAGGCTGATGGCCTCCGAACGGGATGATGGCTGATGGGCTCTAGACGGGCGGAGCGCTAAAGGCCTCTGAATGGGAGGAGGGCTGGCGGCTTCTAGGACTGGCCAGACGGGAGGAGGGCTTAGGACCTCTTGGTGGTGAAGGGCCGGTGGCTTCCAAACGAGAGGAGGGCTAAAAACCTCAAGGATTGGAGGTGGCCAAGGGGTTCTGGACGGGCGGAGGGCCGAGAAGCCTTCTTGATGAGAGGAGGGCTAAGGGTTTTTTAGCCGCCAGTCTGCTATCGTTAGAGATTGACTAGTAACGGCTATGTCATTCTCCAAGACATGTGGAACCTTATGGAACTTTTTGAGCTTCTTCAAACTTATTCTTCCAAATTTGAGGGAGTCTGAATTTATAACATGGCTTGCAGATGTAACATTCTTGTTGGAATAATGTGAGACTTTTCATTTTCAAAAAACTATGTTGGATTGTAAGCCTATTGTGGGGTTTGGTCCCTTGGGCTCATGGTTGTTGGACCTATCACAGTCGAACGATGTTTAGTCATGGTAACCTTTTAACTATAAAAATTATGTAATCTCGGCCATTGGTACACCATGGATGAGATCCAATTGGGTGTCATATACACGGACAATTGGGATTCAACATAATTATCACTGAAAAAAAAGGGGATTTAACATTAATTTTTTTTGATAATTATTGTTGGAGAAAAATCAAAGCCTTTAAGAATTATTGGTTAATAAAAAAACATTTTAAAGGTAAAGTCTTTGATGCAACTTGGATCCGACTTTTAACAGATTCAGATTCATTTGAATTGTTTGGACCGATTTCGTTCACTGAATGCGAATCCTACACACCACTAAAATGAATAAGAGGTCAGTGTGTCGGCGGGATGTTATCCCACCGAAAACACGCCGACGCTCAAGTCAGTAAAGCCTTTTAAGATGTGGAAGGTAATGCTGAAAAGCGAAAGAAAGTAAGAGGATTGATCGGTCGGGAGTGTTGGCATGTCGAGGACATGAGCGATCGATTCCTACTCACAGGGAGCGTAAGGAAACGATGTTTCAAAAGAGTGGAAGCCTCTGGGAACGACTCTCGGGAAGCCGATTAGGTCTTCAGGAAACTAAAGGCCTCTGGTGAGGTTTGGAGGATGAACTCCTGGAAGAGTGGGAGAGACGATGGGCCTTCGTCCAGTACTATGTCAGCGTTTGTGGATGTAAGAGTTCTCTCTGTCAACGAGAGCTTGGGTACGTGAGAGCTTAACTATAAAACATTGTCTCTGTATGCCAGAACTTGCATGTAAGAGTTTCTTGTGTCAGTGAGAACGTATGAATTGAAACTCGTGTGTAAGTTAGAATGCGTAAGCCAGAACCTGTCCCCGAATCAAAATTCTAGGGTTTATTTATGGTTGACAAGGTGATCTCCCCCATTTGGAAGGTGTGATTCCCTGTATTATTCTTGATTAGCCTGTCTTTCAGAGCTGATGTCAGTTGCCAAACGGACCAAGATAGCTTCCATCCACGGAGGTCAGTGGCTTTCCAAATTGCTCACATTTATTCTGTGTATTTTACTGTTGGAGAGCCCCAGTTGGTAGGGAATTGGGAAAATCTGGCTCCTTCCTTATGGGAAGGGCGCTGATTTAGTCAATGTCCATTTTGGGAGCTGGTTGGGATCGTGGAAGATGCTTGGAAAGCCGTTGCTGGCTGTCTGATGGATCGTAGGCTCAAGTGGGCTAGGTCCATAACCGTATAAAGCCTCTGTTGGGCCTATTACTATAGTACGCCCGGTCAACGTTTAAGTTGACTGTTTGCATGTGAGTTGGCTGTCTGCTGAAGCCTAGACGGTCAATGCTGGCGTTGATCGTCCTTGGCCTTTCGGGGTTTGAGCCTGCTCTCCAGTTGGTCTATTCATAAGTTCACCGTTCAGCAGGCCATTTTGGGCCTATGTTGACTTTGGGTCAGCCCATTTTCGGTATACCCATCACTACACCCTATGCCGGTGGCCAAAATTTTGGACTCCGGTATGTTCATGATGGGATACCCCTTACTGCCCTTCGTCGTTTGAGGATCCCGGAGGACCCTATGAAAGGCAGAGAGGAAAGTTTGATCGAAACTGTTGACCATTTTGGTCAGTTATGGAGAAGAGTGTTGACCGGAGCTTTTGACCGTCTTGGTCAGTTTCGGAGAAGAATATTGACCAGAACTGTTGACTGTCTTGGTCAGTTTCGGAGAAGAATATTGACCAGAACTGTTGACCGTCTTGGTCAATTTCAGAGAAGAATATTGACCAGAACTGTTGACCATCTTGGTCAGTTCCGAAGAAGAATATTGACCAGAATTGTTGACCGTCTTGGTCAGTTTCGGAGAAGAATATTGACAAGAACTGTTTACTGTCTTTGGTCAGTTCTGGAGAAGAGTATTGACCAAACTGTTGACCGTCTTAGTCAGTTTCGGAGAAGAATATTGACAAGCACTGTTAACCGTCTTGGTCAGTTCCGGAGAAGAATATTGACCAAAATTGTTGACTGTCTTGGTCTGTTCCGGATAAGAATATTGACTAGAACTGTTGACCGTCTTGGTTAATTCCTGAGAAGAATATTGACCAGAACTATCGACCATCTTTGGTCAGTTTCGGAGAAGAGTATTGACCAAAACTGTTGACCGTCTTGGTCAGTTCTGGAGAAGAATATTGACCAGAACTGTTGACCGACTTTGGTTAGTTCTAGAAGACTTTCTGCCAGTCTTGATGGACGCGTGGCCATCAGTCAACTTGCAGGCCAAAAGAAGACACGCGTCTCCTTTTGATTGGGCGGATATCCTCGCCATTAATGCGTCAGAGATCTGCCTTTTGAAGAGCCAAGTAGGGAGGCGACACGTGGCAGGACTGACGGCGTCCTTTCTGAGGGGTTTAAAGCATTTTTGCCGTTCAAGTTTTCCTCCATGTTTCGAAGGCCTTTTACGCCTCCTAGCATTCGTCTTCATCGTCTCCAACTTTTATTCTCAGAAACCCTAGCCCATCCTGCAAACCATGGCATCCGTCGCCGACATCGCCTCATTTCTCAAAGAGGGGGACGTTAAGGCATTGTGCGTTGAGTTTAACATTTTGAAGGAAGTCGCATGGAGAGTTCCGGGAAAGGACGACAAAGCCTTTGCTCCACCGGCAGGGCACAACACAATTAATGAGGCCCACCTAAGGAGCGGTCTCCGTCTTCCATTGTTGGACGATTTGCTGTCCATTCTACGAGCCCTACGAGTCCCAATAGCTCAACTCCACGCCAATGTTGTCCGGTATCTCTGCACTCTATGTATTTTCCTTCGAAAGCATTCCAAGAGGCTAAGAATGTCGATGGTGAAGGGTCGTTTTAAAATAAACTTGGGAGGCGAGTGTATATCGCTCGTTCCCCATTCTGGCCTGAAAATAAACACGGCCATTTACGACTCGCTCAAGAACTAAAAGAACTGGTTCTTTTTCGTGAGCGTGGGGACAACCTGGCCCCTTACGAAGGATTGGGGCTAGGTTCCGAAGGTGTTTACGAGGACACCGTCTGTGGCGGAGATGACGTCCTTGGAGTGGTTGACCAAGTTGGTCAAGGAACACGTTGTTGACTTCGAGAGGGACTTCTTGGTTTCTAAGGCGGAAACCAAGAAGGTAAACTGGGGACCGCCTTCCCCAGTTCAAAAGCCCATGCCGCCAGTGAGGATGATGCGGCCGGAGGACTCCAAGGGCTTGATCATCCGTATGCGGCATACTGATGAGGGGTTTATTAGCCCATTGCCTGAGAAGGTGCTTGAGACTCCTTCATTGTCGTCGTCCCGCATCGATTATGTTACTGCCGGGATCTGCAGTGGCCCTAGCAGTACTACGGCCATGGAGGAGACCTACGAGGACTGGCCGGTGGACTCAGGAGAAGGCGCCGTCCTGGCGCAGCCCGCGCCGCGAGTGGTTCCTTATGCGGTGTTGATGGAGCCCGCTTGTGAGCCAGTGGTGGAGGAATGGGAGCCATTCGTTGGCTCTGCAATTGCGCGGACTCCTGCTGTGGAGCCAATGGTGGAGCTTGATCCCCCAGCAGCTGCTGCGGAGGCTGCAGCTGAGGAGCCCGCAGTTGCCATGGACGATACTGATGAGCTGCTGGAGAGCATTTTGGAGGAAGTTGCCACCAGCTCGGCTCGAGAGGATGCTCCTGGTCCACCGCCGCCTGGGCCAAGTCTGGAGGCTAGGCCCGTGAGGATATTTTGGGAGGTATAATTCTTGGTGATTGATTTTGTGTATTTTCTCCTTTTCCAGATTTCTGACTTGTCCTTTGTTTGTCTCTTGTGCAGCCGAGGAAGTTGGCTTCTGCCATCCTCAAGGTGGTGGAGCAACGTGACCAGGCGATTGCCGATAGGGAGGCGGAGATCGCTTGGTTGGATGCCAAGCTGGCTCCTTTGAGAGGAAAGTACCGCGAGGAGACTGCTGCCCTCGAGACTGTCCTGACGGGAGTAGAAACGGAGAACGCCAACTTAAGGGCTGAGGTTGCTCGCTTAAAAGAGGTGGATGATCGAGGCAAAGCGCACCTCAAACGACTTGCCGAGCGAGTAGCAACCTTGGAGAATGATCTGAGTCTCCGTATTCACCCCCACGAGGCCGAGGGCATGATGTATGCGCGGCTGTTGGAGGGAATCAACGTCAGTCGGCGCGTTGTATGGTTGATTGATCCTAGCGTCCCAGTTGACTTCATCAATCTGTCCAACAGAGCGGCGTAACACAAAGACGACCTCGTGGGGAGCCCCGTGATATTCAGTGGCCTCCATCGCCCCCGTAGCCCCCTATGTTGTACATTTTTGTGACCTCCCTTGTATTCATGTGCAGAAAATATAATTTGTAACACATTTGGAGGCAATAAAATGAAAATTCTTTCGATTCTGTGTCCATTAGTTTTTACTACTCTTGTGTTTGCATGCTTTGTTGCATTGGGTGTTCAACTTAGTTGGCTGGCTGCAGTTGTTGGGCTGCCTAAGAAGCGAAGTCCTTAGGATTGGCAGGTGGTTGTGCCAACCATCCTGGCGGCACTGCCCAAGTGATGACTTGGGCGGCCAATGTTGGAGAAGAATGCTTCTCCTTTCGACCGTCGCTGATCGATCACGCTGTCTCCTCGTAGAGGAGGTCGTTGCGTGTGCTGCGTAAACCTCCTAAGGTTTTGACCGTTATCAGGCCACTTGGATGACCAAGATTTAATACGATCGCTAATGGGCCGCCTGAATGATCATGGTTTAATACGACCTCCAACGGGTCGCTCGGATGATCGAGATTCATATTAGACCGTTTATGGGCCACTTGGATGATCAGAATTTATGATAGACCGCTTGTGGCCCATTTGGATGACCAGGGTTTAAATACGACCACTAATGGGCCACTCGGATGATCAAGGTTCAAGTTCGACCTCTTATGAGCCGCCTGGATGACCAGGGTTTATTAATGAGAGGGTGAAAACCCTCTCAACTTAGGGGCAGTCTAGGTGGGTAACCTACAAAGAAAAATAATACACACTCACATAGGAAGTATGCTAAGTAAATACTTATTTTTCGCAAATTCAAAACAAGCAGGCGAGTGCAAACAATAATGCAAATGCGTACCTACGTCTGCTACTGGAAGTATCGTCTAAGGTGGATGGCGTTCCACATTCGCGGAACCAATTTTTTGTCCTGGATCTGGAGTTTGTAGGTTCTGTTTCGTAGGACGGCGGAGACGAGGAAAGATCCTTCCCAATTAGGGGAGAGCTTATTGTGGCTGGTCAGCTTGCTAGTGGCCTCGATGCCTCGTAGGACCAGGTCTCCGATATCGAATCGTCGTGCCTTAACTTTTTTGTTGTAGTATCGGGTGATCCGATGTTGGTAGGCCACTGTCCGTACTCTGGTAGCGACGCGGGTTTCCTCTAACAAGTCTAAGTGCTTCCTGATTTTTTGGGAGTTAGCCAGTGGGTCGAAGGACTCCACCTTTAGACTTAGAAGCCCAATTTCGACCGGGATTACGGCCTTAGTCCTGTAACAGAGGCTGAAGGGCATCTCGCACGTTGGTTCCTTTGGAGTGTTCGATAAGACCAGAAAATGGAAGGGAGCTCGTCTGCCCAGGAGCCCCCTATGTCCTCCAGCTTAGTCTTTAACCTGTAGAGCAGCGTTCGATTTGTAACCTCTATCTGTCTGTTTGCTTGGGGGTATTCCACCGAAGTGTGAACCAAATTGATGCCAAGGCTGATGTAATACTTGGTGAAGTGTTTTACCGAGAATTGGGGCCCATTATCGGTCACAACGACCTCAGGGACACCGAATCTACAGACGATGCTCTAGCGAAGGAACTCCAGGGCGTTATGCTCTGTAATCTTAGCCAGTGGGACGGCTTCGACCCACTTGGTAAAGTAGTCAATGTCCACGATGATGAATTTTTTTTGCCCCGTGGCAATGGGAAACGTGCTGAGAAGATCAAGCCCCCACTGCGCGAAGGGCCAAGGGGGTTAAGGGTCTTCAGATTTGCGGATGGCTGGCGGTGAAGGTTGCTGTGAAGTTGGCAGCTTTCACATTTCTTCACAAACTCCAGCGCGTCTTTTTTATCAAGGGCCAGTAATAGCCCTGCGCATGACCTTGAAGGCCAAGTTTTTTCTGCCAATGTGCAACCCACAGATCCCGAGGTAGACCTCACTTAAATCGTAGTCAGCCTCTTCCGGAGTTAGGCAGTGGAGGTATGGAGTCAAGTAGCCACGGCGGTATAGCCGTCCGTCAACCACAGCATACCAGCCATCTGTCTTCCTGACCCGTTTGGCTTTCTCCACATCCTCTGGCAACGATCCGTCCACCAGATAGTTTAGGAAATGCGTCATTTAGTTTTTCGCTTCGAAAATCTACATTGCCTCTCGCTTCTCAATGCTAGGAGCGTCTACGATCTCCCGCATGTCCCTCAAATACTGTTTCGGGTTTTCAGCTGCAACGGCTTTGGCCAGCTGGTCCGCATTCCAGTTTTCAGTTCGAAAAATGTGAACCAGAGTTAGTTTGTCGAAACCATGGGCTGCCTCCCTTGCCCTTGCCAAGTACTTGGCCAAGAGAGGGTTGTTCGCCTCAAAGCCTTCGTTAACCTGGTTAACGATTAGCTCGGTGTCGCTGTAAACCGCCAATCTCTTGGCAGAGCATTCCTTGGCTAACCGCAATCTGGCTAACAGGGCCTCGTACTCTGTAACGTTATTGGTTGTCGAAAAATTGAGCCTAAGGGAGTATTTCACCTCAAACCCATCGAGAGTTGTAAGGATTACTCTGGCGCCACTGCCCGTGTCCGTGGACGATCCGTCCAGATGGAGTATCCATTTCGGAACTCCGACAAGCAGTTCTGCGCTTTCCTCGGGCTGTTCCTCGAGGACTGGGGTTGTAATCTCAATAATGAAATTAACCAGCGCCTGTGCTTTTACAGCAGGCCTGGGCTGGGATTCAATATCAAACTCGCCCAACTTGATAGCCCATTTTACCAATCGTCCAGAAACGTCGGATTTTTGGAGTAAGTTTTTTAGCGGTCGGTCTGTGAGAACCACTATCTGGTGGGCCTAAAAGTAGGGCCTTAACTTTCGTGCGGAGAATATTAGCCCCAAGGCTAACTTTTCTACACGCGAGTAATGGGTCTTTGGGCCGGTCAATATTTTACTCACGTAGTAGACCGGCCACTGAGCGTCAGAGTCCTAGCGCACGAGGATAGAACTGAGGGACGCCTTTGTCACTGCCATATAAAGGTATAGCTCCTCTCTGCCCTTGGGTGACATAAACAACGGCGGGCTGGCCAAATACCGTTTCAGTTCATCAAAAGAGGTTTTGCATTCTGCTGTCTATTGAAACCCGTTCGATTTTGTTCCTGTAAGGGCCTTGAAGAAGGGCTGGTACTTGTCGTTGGACTTCGCAAGGAAGTGGGATAGTACTGCCAGCCGTCCAGTCAGTCGCTGGACGTCCTTTACGTTCCGTGGCGAAGCCACGCCGGCGAGCACCTTGAATTTCTCTAGGTTTGCCTCGATCGCCCGTTGGGAGACGATAAAACCTAAGAATTTTCCAGAGGCTACTTCAAAGATACACTTAGCTGGATTCAGCTTCATGTGATGCTTACGGAGCACCTCGAATGACTCTTCCAGGTCACGGATGTGGTCGCCGGTGACCTTGCTCTTGACGAGCATATCGTCGACGTAGACCTCCATGTTGCGACCAATTTATTTTTCAAATATTCTGTTGACCGGCCGTTGGTAGGTCGCCCCAACATTTTTAAGTTTGAAAGGCATTACTTTATAGCAGTATGTGCTATGATCGGTCATGAACGAGGTGTGCTCATCGTCCTCTGAACTCATCCGGATCTGGTTGTAACCCAAATAGGCGTCCATGAAGCTTAGCAGCTCATGTCCGGCTGTTGAGTCAACCAGCAGGTCGATCTTGGGTAAGGAAAAACTGTCATTCGGGCAGGCCTTGTTAACGTTGGTAAAATTGACGCACATCCGCCATTTCTCATTGCTTTTCTTTACTAAGACGATATTAGAGAGCCAGTCTGGGTAATGGACTTCTCTAATGAAGCCTGCGTCCAGCAGCTTCTTCACCTCATCTGGGATGGCGATCAGCTTTTCAACAGAGTGGTTTCTCCACTTTTTCCTGAGGGGTTTTCGGCCGGAGTCAAACCCCAACTTATGGACCATTATTTCTACTGGGATTCTAGGCATATCTGCTAGAATCCATGGAAATAGGTCAGCATTCCTTCGCAGGAACGCAACCAGTTCATCTCGCAGTGGTCCGGTGAGTGAGCCGCCGATCTATACATACTTCTCTCACTCCTCAGGGGCCAGCGGGATTAGATCCATGGCTTTATCGGATTGCGCTTGCTGAAGGATTGTCTTATCTCGATGGTCGAGTTTTCCAACTGTTCTAGTGCTGCCACTAGGGGCAACCTGTGACATATAACAAGTTCGTCCAGTAACTTGGTCACCTATCACCTCCCCGACACCGTAGGGTGTTGGAAACTTCATTTTGAGGTGTGGAATCGAGGTAACCACCCTGAACGCTATCAAGCATTGTCTGCCCAGTATGGCGTTATACACTGAGGGTAGGTTCGCTACCAGGAAGGTGAGCGTTCGACTTGCTATTTTTGGATACATACCCAAGGTGACCTCCAATTGGATAGTCCCTTGAACGGGCACAGACTCGTTGTCGAGGCCGTATAATGGGCCTTCTGCAGGTTTTAGTTGATTATTTTTTAAGCCTAATTTGAAGAATGCATCCAAGTAAAGCAAATCTTTTAAACTTCCATTATCGACGAAAACTCGCTTCAGCTAGTAGTCGATGCTACCGTCCGAAACAAGCGTGGATACAATGAGGGGATCAGCATGGTGGGATATTACATGAACTAAGTCATCATCATTGAAGCTGATGGTGTTGTCCGCCGTGTATTGCTTCTTCCTTCCAGTCTGTTGTTCCTTGTCGCTGGATGGGTTTTTAGTAGATCGGGTGGTGACCATGTTAGCTACTCCTGCTGCAACCCGATTTCGGGGAGGAGACCATTCCTGCCCCTCTCCGTCAACTGCTCCAGAGTTCTGTCCAGAGCTTCTGACATATTTGGTGAGGTGCCATCTGCGAATCAGCTCCTCAATCTCCCTCTGCAGTGTCTTGCAGTCTTCCGTCGCATGCCCAGCAGAGCGGTGGAAGTTACAGTACTTTGACTGGTTCCCAGAGTCCCTTTTTAGTGGTTTTGGCTACTTCAAGAGCTTCTCTTCGCGGATCTACATGAGGACGTTTGAACGCGTGTCTGTCAGAGGTGTGAAGCTAGTAGGCCCGTAGTCTCTGCGTTTCGGGGGCTCAGTCCTGTGTCGCTTCCGGCGGGGGTGATCTCCGTCGCCGTACTTCCTTTTTCCATCTCCAGGGAACGATCGAGGCTGATCTGTCCGCTTTAGGCATTTTGTCTCGTTGGCCTATTCTGCCGCAGCGTATGCCCGCGTAATGGACTCCGCTTCCCGGAAGGTTTAGGGATTTTTGTGGGCCAGGTGCTTGAAGAAGTCCCCGTGGGTCAGCGCGGAGATGAAACTGCCCAACTTCATCTCCTCCATGATCCGGGGAATCTGCCTAGCCTCCGCCACAAAACGATCCAGGAATCGTCGTGGGTTCTCTCCCGGTTTCTACTTGATGTGGGAGAGATACCACGGCTGCTTCTCTTCCTGCCGGCACGAGGCGTATTGAGCCAGGAAGAGATCTGTTAGTTCACAGAAGTTGCTGATGATGCTTGAAGGGAGGTGATGGAAGCAGATGCGGCATCTCCTTTCAACGTGAGCAGGAAGCAGCGGCACATCGCTGAGTCTTCCAGCCCTTGTTGACTCAGATGGGTGCGGAAGTGATCCAGGTGGTCAACCGGATCGCTGCTCCCATCGTATGAGTCAAGGGAAGGCATCTTGAACTTGGTGGGCAGTGGACGGCTCAGGATCTCCGCTGTGAAAGGATATCGATCAAAGTCGATTGCGTGCTCTTTATCTTGGAACACACGGTTTTAGATTTTGTCCACTCGCAGATCTGCGCGAGCGGTATCTGCTGATCTTTTGGAGTTGAGGTAAGCCCTCAGCTCCGTCTTGTCTCTGGTGAGTTCAGCAGCCGGCTGGCTACTGCTTCCAGCAGACCTGGTTGTCCTGGATACTCGCTCATGGACTGTGTTTTCGTCTTTTGCCCGAGAGTATCAGGGATTTCTTCTCTCTGGACTTTCTCACGGAGTTGTGCTCCCAGAGAGTTCTTCAGGCCTGTTCTGGCCAGGAACTCGGGACGAGGCTAGGATTAGATTATTCCGAGATCTCTCAGGCCTTTTGGCTGGCTTCTTTTTCCTCTGGACACCTTTTTTGGTGGCCAGTGAGGAGACGACAGCTAGAGGAGCCACCTGCAGTCGCTGCTTGTTTTGAGAGCAAAGTATTTGGAGCAGACGCGTGTTGGCCTGCATCTGCTCCATTAGCTGTTGAAAATAGGGAGATGAAGTTCCACCCGTAGCTCCGTTGACTGTGGCACCAGCAGCGTGGTCCTGGTCGGGGAAGGTGATGTCTCTAGCGGGATCGCTAGCTTAGGCTCTCATGTTAACCATTGTGAATGCAGAATTAGACGGTGAAAGAGAGCGTTGCTCGGAGTAGTGGTTGGCTTTCTCTTAGCGCTTCCCACAGACGATGCCAATGATGCGTACATGGATCCAACTTCGAACAGATTCGGATTCCTTTGAATTGTTTGGACCGGTTCCGTTCACTGAGTGCGAATCCTGCAAATCACTAAAAGTAACAAGCAGTCAGTGTCTCGGCGGGATGTTGTTCCACTGAAAATACTTCGACGCTCAAGTCAGTAAAGCCTCCTAAGATGTGGAAGGTAACGTTGAAAAGCGAGAGAAAGTAAGAGGATTGATCGGTCGGGAGTGTTGGCTTGTCGAGGACGTGAGCGATCGATTCCTACTCACAAGGAGCGTAAGGAAACGATGTTCTGAAAGCGTGGAAGCCTCCGGGAACGACTCTTGGGAAGCCGATTAGGTCTCCAGGAAACTGGAGGCCTCTAGTGAGGTTTGGAGGATGAATGCCTGGAAGACTGGGAGAGACGATGGGCCTCTGTCCAATACTCTATCAGCATTTGTGGATGTAAGAGTTCTCTCTGTCAGCGAGAGCTTGGGTACGTGAGAGCTTAACTGTAAAAGATTGTCTCTGTATGCCAGAAATTGCATGTAAGAGCTTCTTGTGTCAGTGAGAACATATGAATTGAAACTCGTTGTGTGTAAGTTAGAATGCGTAAGCCAGAACCTGTCCCTGAATCAGAATTCTAGGGTTTATTTATCGTTGACAAGGTGATCTTACCCCTTTGAAAGGTGTGATCCCCTATATTATTCTTGATTTGCCTGCCTTTCAGAGCTGATGCCAGTTGTCAAACGGATCAAGATAGCGTCCATCCACGGAGGTCAGTGGCTTTCCAAATTGGTCATATTCCTTCTGTGTATTTTACCGTTAGAGAGCTCCAATTGTATGGAATTGGGAAAATCTGGTACCTTCCTTATGGGAAGGGCGCTGATTTTATCAATGTCCATTTTGGGAGCCAGCTGGGATAGTGGAAGATGTTGGGAGAGCCGTTGCTGGCCGTCTGATGGATCGTAGGCTCAAGTGGGCCAAGTCCGTGACAGTATAAATTCTCTGTTGGGCCTACTACTACAATACGGCCGGTCAACGTTTGAGTTGACCGTCTGCGTGTGAGTTGGCCGTCTGCTGAGGCCTAGATGGTCAACGCTGGCATTGACCGTCCTGAGCCTTTCGGGGTTTGGGCCTGTTCTCCAGTTGGGCCATTCACAAGTTGACCGTTCAGCAGGCCGTTTTGGGCCTACATTGACTTTGGGTCACCCTATTTTTGGTATACCGATTAATTTTAAATCGTGCTCTGATGCTCTACTTCTTTTATACACTATTACGTCCTTTAGAAGTGTAAAAAGATTCACAATAATTGTTTTAAGGATATAATAAAACCATTGTT
>JAODPA010134948.1:0-16472 GCA_025585075.1 Nepenthes mirabilis
CTTTTGTCTTTTTTTCCAGTCGACCCGCGATGAGGGAAAAAAAGACGCGTTTGAGCACGTAGTCTTGCGTCGAGTGTTTTGCCGGATGGCGAAGCCGGTCGCACTGTATAGAAGAACGGGCCCGAGCGGCGGTGAAATAATCGTCCACGCGGCGCGAGACGGAGATGATATTAGAAAAAATACGATAAGTGAAGACGGGCGCGACCATACCAGCACTGAAGCATCGGATCCCATCAAAACTCCGAAGTTAAGCGTGCTTGGGCGAGAGTAGTACTAGGATGGGTGACCACCTGGGAACTCCTCGTGTTGCACCCCTTTTGTCTTTTTTTCCGGTCGACCCGCGATGAGGTAAAAAACAATGCGTTTGGGCACGTGGTCGGGCGTGGAGTGTTTAGCCAGACGACGAAGCCGGTCGCACGGAATTGAAGAACGCACCCGAGCGGCGGAAAAATATTCGTCCACGCGGCGCGAGACGGAGGTGATATAAGAAAAAATGCGATAAGTAAAGACGGGCGCGACCGTACCAGCACTAATGCACCGGATCCCCTCAGAACTCCGAAGTTAAGCGTGCTTGGGCGAGAGTTGTACTAGGATGGGTGACCTCCTGGGAAGTGCTCGTGTTGCACCCCTTTTGTCTTTTTGTTCGGTCGACCCGCGATGAGGTAAAAAAATATGCATTTGGGCACGGGGTCTGGCGTGGAGTGCTTTGCCGGACGGCGAAGCCGGTCGCGCGGTATTGAAGAACGCGCCCGTGCGACGGTAAAATAGTCGTCCACGCGGCGCGAGACGGAGATGATATAAGAAAAAATGCGATAAGTGAAGACGGGCGCGACCATACCAGCACTGAAGCATCGGATCCCATCAGAACTCCGAAGTTAAGCGTGCTTGGGCGAGAGTAGTACTAGGAAGGGTGACCACCTGGGAAGTCCTCGTGTTGCACCCCTTTTGACTTTTTTTCCGGTCGACCCGCGATGAGGTAAAAATCAATGCGTTTGGGCACGTGGTCGGGCGTGGAGTGTTTAGCCAGACGACGAAGCCGGTCGCACGGAATTGAAGAACGCACCCGAGCGGCGGAAAAATAATCGTCCATGCGGCGCGAGACGGAGGTGATATAAGAAAAAATGCGAACAGCGAGGACGGGAGCGACCATAGTAGCACTAATGCACCGGATCCAATCAGAACTCCGAAGTTAAGCGTGCTTGGGCGATGGGTGACCTCCTAGGAAGTGCTCGTGTTGCGCCCCTTTTGTCTTTTTGTTCGGTCGACCCGCGATGAGGTAAAAAAAGACGCGTTTGAGCACGGAGTCTTGCGTGGGGTGTTTTGCCGGACGGCGAAGCCGGTCGCACTGTATAGAAGAACGGGCCGGAGCGGTGGTGAAATAATCGTCCACGCGGCACGAGACGGAGATGATATTAGAAAATATACGATAAGTGAAGACGGGCGCGACCATACCAGCACTGAAGCATCGGATCCCATTAGAACCCCGAAGTTAAGCGTGCTTGGGCGAGAGTAGTACTAGGAAGGGTGACCTCCTGGGAAGTCCTCGTGTTGCACCGATTTTGTCTTTTTTTCGGTCGACACGCGAAGAGGTAAAAAAGACTCGTATGGGCACGTGGTCTGGCATGGAGCGTTTACCCGGATGGCGAAGCCGGTCACACGGTATTGAAGAACGCGCCCGTGCGACGGTAAAATGATCGTCCACGCGGCGCGAGACGGAGATGATATAAGAAAAAATGCGATATGTAAAGATGGGCGCGACTATACCATCACTAATGCACCGGATCCGATCAGAACTCCGAAGTTAAACGTGCTTGGGGGAGAGTAGTACTTGGATGGGTTACCTCCTGTGAAGCCCTCGGGTTGCACCCCTTTTGTCTTTTTTTTCGGTCGACCAGCGATGAGGTAAAAAAAGACGCGTTTGAGCACGTAGTCTTGCGTGGAGTGTTTTGCCGGACGGCGAAGCCGGTCGCACTGTATTGAAGAACGCGGCCGAGCGGCGGTGAAATAATCGTCCACGCGGCGCGAGACGGAGATGATATTAGAAAAAATATGATAAGTAAAGACGGGCACGACCATACCATCACTGAAGCATCGGATCCCATCAGAACTTCGAAGTTAAGAGTGCTTGGGCGAGAGTAGTACTATGAAGGGTGACCTCCTGGGAAGTCCTCGTGGTCCACCCCTTTTGTCTTTTTTTTCGGTCGACCCGCGAAGTGGTAAAAAAGACGCGTTTGGGCACGTGGTCTGGCGTGGAGCGTTTACCCGGACGGCGAAGCCGGTCGCACGGTATGGAAGAACGCACCCGTGCGGCGGAAAAATAATCGTCCACGAGGCGCGAGACGGAGGTGATATAAGAAAAAATGCGATCAGGGAGGACGGGAGCGACCATAGTAGCACTGATGCACAGGATCCCCTCAGAACTCCGAAGTTAAGCGTGCTTGGGCGAGAGTTGTACTAGGATGGGTGACCTCCTGGGAAGTGCTCGTGTTGCACCCCTTTTGTCTTTTTGTTCGGTCGACCCGCGATGAGGTAAAAAAAGACGCGTTTGCGCACGTAGTGTTGCGTGCAGTGTTTTGCCGGAGGGGGAAGCCGGTCGCACTGTATTGAAAAACGCGCCCGAGCGGCGGTGAAATAATCGTCCACACGGCGCCAGACGGAGATGATATAAGAAAAAATGCAATAAGTGAAGACGGTTGCGACCGTACCAGCACTAATGCACCGGATCCCTCAGAACTCCGAAGTTAAGCGTGCTTGGGCGAGAGTTGTACTAGGATGGGTGACCTCCTGGGAAATGCTCGTGTTGCACCCCTTTTGTCTTTTTGTTCGGTCGACCCGCGATGAGGTAAAAAAGACGCGTTTGAGCACGTAGTCTTGTGTGGAGTGTTTTGCCGGACGGCAAAGCCGGTCGCACTGTATAGAAGAACGGGCCTGAGCGGCGGTGAAATAATCGTCAACTCGGCGCGAGACGGAGATGATATTAGAAAAAATACGATAAGTGAAGACGGGCACGACCATACCATCACTGAAGCATCGGATCCCATCTGAACTCCGAAGTTAAGCGTGCTTGGGCGAGAGTAGTACTAGGAAGGGTGACCTCCTGGGAAGCCCTCGTGTTGCACCCCTTTTGTCTTTTTCTTCGGTCGACCCGCGATGAGGTAAAAAAAGATGCATTTGGGCACGTGGTCTGGCGTGGAGTGTTTAGCCGGACGGCGAAGCCGGTCGCATGGTATTGAAGAACGCGCACGGGCGGCGGTAAAATAATCGTCCACACGGCGCGAGACGGAGATGATATAAGAAAAAATGCGATAAGTGAAGACGGGCGCGACCGTACCAGCACTAATGCACCGGATCCACTCAGAACTCCGAAGTTAAGCGTGCTTGGGCGAGAGTTGTACTAGGATGGGTGACCTCCTGGGAAGTGCTCGTGTTGCACCCCTTTTGTCTTTTTGTTCGGTCGACCCGCGATGAGGTAAAAAAAGACGCGTTTGCACACGTAGTCTTGCGTGCAGTGTTTTGCCGGAGGGCGAAGCCGGTCACACTGTATTGAAGAACGCGCCCGAGCGGCGGTGAAATAATTGTCCACACGGCGCGAGACGGAGATGATATAAGAAAAAATGCGATAAGTGAAGACGGGTGCGACCGTACCAGCACTAATGCACCGGATCCCTCAGAACTCCGAAGTTAAGCGTACTTGGGCGAGAGTTGTACTGGGATGGGTGACCTCCTGGGAAGTGCTCGTGTTGCACCCCTTTTGTCTTTTTGTTCGGTCAACCCGCGATGGGGTAAAAAAAGACGCGTTTGAGCACGTAGTCTTGCGTGGACTGTTTTGTCGGACGGCGAAGCCGGTCGCACTATATAGAAGAACGGGCCCGAGCGGCGGTGAAATAATCGTCCACTCGGCGCGAGACGGAGATGATTTTAGAAAAAATACGATAAGTGAAGACGGGCACGACCATACCAGCACTGAAGCATCGGATCCCATCATAACTCCGAAGTTAAGCGTGCTTGGGAGAGAGTAGTACTAGGAAGGGTGACCTCCTGGGAAGTCCTCATGTTGCACCGCATTTGTCTTTTTTTTCGGTCGACCCGCGAAGAGGTATAAAAGACGCGTTTGGGCACGTGGTCTGGCGTGGAGCGTTTACCCGGACGGCGAAGCCGATCGCACGGTATGGAAGAACGCACCCGTGCGGCGGAAAAATAATCGTCCACGAGGCGCGAGACGGAGGTGATATAAGAAAAAATGCGATCAGGGAGGACGGCAGCGACCATAGTAGCACTAATGCACCGGATCTAATCAGAACTCCGAAGTTAAGCGTGCTTGGGCGAGAGTAGTACTAGGATGGGTGACCTTCTGGGAAGTCCTCGTGTTGCACCTCTTTTGTCTTTTTTTTCGGTCGACCCGCGATGAGGTAAAAAAAGATGCGTTCGGGCTCGTGGTCTGGCGTGGAGTGTTTTGCCGGACGACGAAGCCGGTCGCGCGGTATTGAAGAATGCGCCCGTGCGACGGTAAATAATCGTCCACGCGGCGCGAGATGGAGATGATATAAGAAAAAATGCGATAAGTGAAGATGGGCGCGACTATACCAGCACTTATGCACCGGAATCCATCAGAACACCGAAGTTAAGCGTGCTTGGGCAAGAGTAGTACTAGGATGGGTGACCTCCTGGGAAATCCTCGTGTTGCACCCCTTTTGTCTTTTTTTTTGGTCGACCCGCGATGAGGTAAAAAAAGACGCGTTTGGGCACGTGGTCTGGCGTGGAGTGTTTAGCCGGACGGCGAAGTCGGTCACGCGGTATTGAAGAACGCGCCCGTGCGACGGTAAATAATCGTCCACGCGGCGCGAGATGGAGATGATAAAAGAAAAAATGCGATAAGTGAAGAAGGGCGCGACTATACCAGTACTAATGCACCAGACCCCATCAGAACTCCGAAGTTAAGCTTGCTTGGGCAAGAGTAGTACTAGGATGGGTGACCTCCTGGGAAGTCCTCGTGTTGCACCCCTTTTGTCTTTTTTTTCGGTCGACCCGCGAAGAGGTAAAAAAGACGCGTATGGGCACGTGGTCTGGCGTGGAGCGTTTACCCGGACGGCGAAGCCGGTCGCACGGTATACAAGAACGCACCCGAGCGGCGGAAAAATAATCGTCCACACGGCGCGAGACGGAGGTGATATAAGAAAAAATGCGATCAGCGAGGACGGGTGCGACCAAAATAGCTCTAATGCACCGGATCCAGTCAGAACTCCGAAGTTAAGCGTGCTTCGACGAGAGTAGGACTAGGATGGGCGACCTCCTGGGAAGTCATCGTGTTGTACCCCTTTTGTCTTTTTTTTCGGTCGACCCGCGTTGAGGTAAAAAAAGATGCATTTGGGCACGTGGTCTGGCGTGGAGTGTTTTGCCGGACGGCGAAGCCGGTCGCGCGGTATTGAAGAACTCACCCGTGCGACGGTAAAATAATCGTCCACGCGGCGCGAGACGGAGATGATGTAAGAAAAAATACGATAAGTGAAGATGGGCGCGACTATACCAGCACTAATGCACCGGATCCCATCAGAACTCCGAAGTTAAGCGTGCTTGGGCGAGAGTAGTACTAGGAAGGGTGACCTCCTGGGAAGTCCTCGTGTTGCACCCCTTTTGTCTTTTTTTTCGGTCGACCCGCGAAGAGGTAAAAAAGACGCGTTTGGGCACGTGGTCTGGCGTGGAGCATTTACCCGGACGGCGAAGCCGGTTGCACGGTATGGAAGAACGCACCCCAGCGGCGGAAAAATAATCGTCCACGCGGCGCGAGACGGAAGTGATATAAGAAAAAATGCGATCAGCGAGGACGGGAGCGACCATAGTAGCACTAATGCACCGGATCCAATCAGAACTCCGAAGTTAAGCGTGCTTGGGCGAGAGTAGTACTAGGATGGGTGACCTCCTGGGAATTCCTCGTGTTGCACCCTTTTTGTCTTTTTTTTCGGTCGACCCGCGATGAGGTAAAAAAAGATGTGTTTGGGCACGTGGTCTGGCGTAGAGTGTTTTGCCAGACGGCAAAGCCGGTCGCACTATATTGAAGAACGCACCCGAGCGGCGGTGAAATAATCGTCCACACGGCGCGAGGCGGAGATGATATAAGAAAAAATGCGATAAGTAAAGACGGGCGCGACCGTACTAGCACTAATGCATCGGATCCCCTCAGAACTCCGAAGTGAAGCGTGCTTGGGCGAGAGTTGTATTAGGATGGGTGACCTCCTGGGAAGTCCTCGTGTTGCACCCCTATTGTCTTTTTTTTCGGTCGACCCGCGATGAGGTAAAAAAAGATGTGTTTGGGCACGTGGTTTGGCGTGGAGTGTTTTGCAGGACGGCAAAGCCGGTCGCACTGTATTGAAGAACGCACTCGAGCGGCGGTGAAATAATCGTCCACGCGGCACGAGACGGAAATGATATTAGAAAAAATACGATAAGTGAAGACGGGCTCGACCATACCAGCACTGAAGCATCGAATCCTATCAGAACTCCGAAGTTAAGCCTGCTTGGGCGAGAGTAGTACTAGGACGGGTGACCACCTGGGAAGTCCTCGTGTTGCACCCCTTTTCTCTTTTTTTTCGATCGACCCGCGATGAGATAAAAAAAGACGCGTTTGGGCACGTGGTCTGGCGTGGAGTGTTTTGCCGGACGGCAAAGCCGGTCGCACGGTATTGAAGAATGCGCCCGTGCGACGGTAAAATAATCGTCCTCGCGACGCGAGTCGGAGATGAGATAAGAAAAAATGCGATAAGTGAAGATGGGCGCGACTATACCATCACTAATGCACCGGATCCGATCAGAACTCTGAAGTTAAACGTGCTTGGGTGAGAGTCGTACTAGGATGGGTTACCTCCTGGGAAGCCCTCGTGTTGCACCCCTTTTGTCTTTTTTTTCGGTCGAGCAGCGATGAGGTAAAAAAAGACGCGTTTGGGCACGTAGTCTTGCGTGGAGTGTTTTGCCGGACGGCAAAGCCGGTCGCACTGTATTGAAGAACGCGTCCGAGCGGCGGTGAAATAATCGTCCACGCGGCGCGAGACGGAGATGATATTAGAAAAAATATGATAAGTGAAGACGGGCGCGACTATACCAACGCTAATGCACCGGATCCCATCAGAACTCCGAAGTTAAGCGTGCTTGGCCAAGAGTAGTACTAGGATCGGTGACCTCCTGGGAAGTCCTCGTGTTGCACCCCTTTTGTCTTCTTTTTCGGTCGACCCGCGATGAGGTAAAAAAGATGCGTTTGGGCACGTGGTCTGGCGTGGAGTCTTTAGCCGGACTGCGAAGCCGGTCGCACGGTATTGAAGAACTCGCCCGAGCAGCAGTGAAATAATCGACCCCGCGGCGCGAGACGGAGATGATATTATGTAAAATACGATAAGTGAAGACGGGCGCGACCATACGAGCACTGAAGCCCCGGATCCTATCAGAACTCCGAAGTTAAGCGTGCCTGGGCGAGGGTAGTAGTAGGAAGGGTGACCTCCTGGGAAGTCCTCGTGTTGCACCCCTTTTGTCTTTTTTTTCAGTCGACCCGCGAAGAGGTAAAAAAAGATGCATTTGGGCACGAGGTCTGGCGTGGAGTGTTTTGCCGGACGGCGAAGCCGGTCGCGCGGTATTGAAGAACGCGCCCGTGCAACGTTAAAAAAATCGCCCACGCGGCGCGACACGGAGATGATATAAGAAAAAATGCGATAAGTGAAGTTGGGCGCGACTATACCAGCACTAATGCACCGGATCCCATAAGAACTCCGTAGTTAAGCGTGCTTGGGCAAGAGTAGTACTAGGATGGGTGACCTCCTGGGAAGTCCTCGTGTTGCACCCCTTTTGTCTTTTTTTTCGGTCGACCCGCGATGAGGTAAAAAAAGACGCGTTTGGGCAAGTGGTCTGGCGTGGAGTGTTTAGCCGGACGGCGAAGCCGGTCGCGCGGTATTGAAGAACGCGCCCGTCCAACGTTAAAATAATCGTCCACGCGGCGCGAGACGGAGATGATATAAGAAAAAGTGCGATAAGTGAAGATGGGCGCGACTATACCAGCACTAATGCACCGGATCCCATCAGAACTCCGAAGTTAAGCGTGCTTGGGCAAGAGTAGTATTAGGATGGGTGACCTCCTGGGAAGTCCTCGTGTTGCACCCCTATTGTCTTTTTTTTCGGTCGACCCACGATGAGGAAAAAAAAGACGCGTTTGGGCACTTGGTCTGGCGTGGAGTGTTTAGCCGGACGGCGAAGCCGGTCACACGGTATTGAAGAACGCGCCCGTGCGATGGTAAAACAATCGTCCACGCGGCACGAGACGGAGATGATATAAGAAAAAATGCGATAAGTGAAGATGGAAGCGACTATACCAGCACTAATGCACCGGATTCGATCAGAACTGCGAAGTTAAACGTGCTTGGGCGAGAGTAGTACTAGGATGGGTTACCTTCTGGGAAGCCCTCGTGTTGCACCCCTTTTGCCTTTTTTTTCGGTCGACCCGTGATGAGGAAAAAAAAGACGCGTTTGGGCACGTGGTCTGGCGTGGAGTGTTGAGCCGGACGGCGAAGCCGGTCGCGCGGTATTGAAGAACGCGCCCGTGCAACGTTAAAATAATCGTCCACACGGCGCGAGACGGAGATGATTTAAGAAAAAATGCGATAAGTGAAGATGGGCGCGACTATACCAACACTAATGCACCGGATCCCATCAGAACTTCAAACTTAAGCGTGCTTGGGCAAGAGTAGTACTAGGATGGGTGACCTCCTAGGAAGTCCTCGTATTGCACCCCTTTTGTCTTTTTTTTCGGTCGACCCGCGATGAGGTAAAAAAAGACGCGTTTGGGCACTTGGTCTGGCGTGGAGTGTTTAGCCGGACGGCAAAGCCGGTCACATGGTATTGAAGAACGCGCCCGTGCGATGGTAAAATAATCGTCCACGCTGCGCGAGACGTAGATGATATAAGAAAAAATGCGATAAGTGAAGATGGGCGCGACTATACAAGCACTAATGTACCGGATCCGATCAGAACTCTGAAGTTGAACGTGCTTGGGCGAGAGTAGTACTAGGATGGGTTACCTCCTGGGAAGACCTCGTGTTGCACCCCTTTTGTGTTTTTTTTCGGTCGACCAGTGATGAGGTAAAAAAAGACGCGTTTGGGCACGTGGTTTGGCGTGGAGGGTTTAGCCGGACGGCGAAGCCGGTCGCGCGGTATTGAAGAACGCGCCCGTGCGACGGTAAAATAATCGTCCACGCGGCGCGAGACGGAGATGATATAAGAAAAACTACGATAAGTGAAGACGGGCGCGACCGTACCAGCACTAATGCACCGGATCCCCTCAGAACTCCGAAGTTAAGCGTGCTTGGGCGAGAGTTGTACAAGGATGGGTGACCTTCTGGGAAGTGCTCGTGTTGCACCCCTTTTGTCTTTTTGTTCGGTCGACCCGCGATGAGGTAAAAAAAGACGCGTTTGCGCACGTAGTCTTGCGTGGAGTGTATTGCTGGACAGCGAAGCCGGTCGCACGGTATTGAAGAAGTCGCCCGAGCAGCGGTGAAATAATCGTCCCCGCGGCGCGAGACGGAGATGATATTATGAAAAATACGATAAGTGAAGACGGGCGCGACCATACCAGCACTGAAGCCCCGGATCCCATCAGAACTCCGAAGTTAAGCGTGCTTGGGCAAGAGTAGTACTAGGATGGGTGACCTCCTAGGAAGTCCTCGTGTTGCACCCCTTTTGTCTTCTTCTTCGGTCGACCCGCGATGAGGTAAAAAAGACGCGTTTGGGCACGTGGTCTGGCGTGGAGTGTTTAGCCGGACGGCGAAGCCAGTCACACGGCATTGAAGAACGCGCACGTGCGACGGTAAAATAATCGTCCACGCGGCGCGAGACGGAGATGATATAAGAAAAAATGCGATAAGTGAAGATGGGCGCGACTATACCAGCACTAATGCACCGGATCCGATCAGAACTCCGAAGTTAAACGTGCTTGGGCGAGAGTAGTACTAGGATGGGTTACCTCCTGGGAAGCCCTCGTGTTGCACCCCTTTTGTCTTTTTTTTCGGTCGACCAGCGATGAGGTAGAAAAAGACGCGTTTGGGCACGTAATCTTGCGTGGGGTGTTTTGCCGAACGGCGAAGCCGGTCGCACTGTATTGAGGAACGCGTCCGAGCGGCGGTGAAATAATCGTCCACTCGGCGCGATACGGAGATGATATTAGAAAAAATACGATATGTTAAGATGGGCGCGACTATACCTGCACTAATGCACCGGATCCCATCAGAACTCCGAAGTTAAGCGTGCTTGGGCGAGAGTAGTACTAGGATGGGTGACCTCCTAGGAAGTCCTCGTGTTGCACCCCTTTTGTCTTTTTCTTCGGTCGACCCGCGATGAGGTAAAAAAAGACGCGTTTGGGCACGTGGTTTGGCGTGGAGTGTTTAGCCGGACGGCGAAGCCGGTCGCATGGTATAGAAGAATGCGCACGAGCGGCGGTGAAATAACCGTCCACACGGCGCGAGACGGAGATGATATAAGAAAAAATGCGATAAGTGAAGGCGGGTGCGACCGTACCAGCACTAATGCACCGGATCCCCTCAGAACTCCGAAGTTAAGCGTGCTTGGGCGAGAGTTGTACTAGGATGGGTGACCTCCTAGGAAGTGCCTGTGTTGCACCCCTTTTGTCTTTTTGTTCGGTCGACCCGCGATGAGGTAAAAAAAGACGCGTTTGGGCACGTAGTCTTGCGTGGGGTGTTTTGCCGGCCGGCGAAGCCCATTGCACTGTATTGAAGAACACGCACGAGCGGCAGTGAAATAATCGTCCACACGGAGCGAGACGGAGATGATATAAGAAAAAATGCGATATGTGAAGACGGGCGCGACCGTACCAGCACTAATGCACCGGATCCCCTCAGAACTCCGAAGTTAAGCGTGCTTGGGCGATAGTTGTACTAGGATGGGTGACCTCTTGGGAAGTGCTCGTGTTGCACCTCTTTTGTCTTTTTGTTCGGTCGACCCGCGATGAGGTAAAAAAAGACGCGTTTGAGCACGTAGTCTTGCGTGGAGTGTTTTGCCGGACGGCGAAGCCGGTCGCACTGTATAGAAGAACGGGCCCTAGCGGCGGTGAAATAATCGTCCACTCGGCGCGAGACGGAGATGATATTAGAAAAAATACGATAAATGAAGACGGGCGCGACCATACCAGCACTGAAGCATCGGATCCCATCAGAACTCCGAAGTTAAGCGTGCTTGGGCAAGATTAGTACTAGGATGGGTGACCTCCTGGGAAGTCCTCCGGTTGCACCATTTTGTCTTTTTCTTCGGTCGACCCGCGATGAGGTAAAAAAAGACGCATTTGGGCACGTGGTCTGGCGTGGAGTGTTTTGCCGAACGGCAAAGCCGATCGCACGGTATTGAAGAACGCGCACGAGCGGCGGTGAAATAATCGTCCACGCGGCGCGAGACGGAGATGATATTAGAAAAAATGCGATAAGTGAAGAGGGACGCGACCATACCAGCACTGAAGCCACGGATCCCATCAGAACTCCGAAGTTAAGCGTGCTTGGGCGAGAGTAGTACTAGGATGAGGGACCTCCTGGGAAGTCCTCGTGTTGCACCCCTTTTGTCTTTTTCTTCGGTCGACCCGCGATGAGGTAAAAAAAGACGCGTTTGGGCACGTGGTCTGGCGTGGAGTGTTTAGCCGGACGGCGAAACCGGTCACACGGTATTGAAGAACGCGCCCGTGCGACGGTAAAAAAAACATCCACACGGCGCAAGACGGAGATGATATAAGAAAAAATGCGATAAGTGAAGATGGGCGCGACTATTCCTTCACTAATGCACCGGATCCGATCAGCACTTCGAAGTTAAACGTGCTTGGGTGACAGTAGTACTTGGATGGGCTACCTCCTGGGAAGTGCTCATGTTGCACCCCTTTGTCTTTTTGTTCGGTCAACCCGCGATGAGGAAAAAAAGACGCGTTTGGGCACGTAGCCTTGCGTGGAGTGTTTTGCCGGACGGCGAAGCCGGTTGCACTGTATTGAAGAACGCGCACGAGCGGCAGTGAAATAATCATCCACACGGCGCGAGACGGAGAAGATATAAGAAAAAATGCGATAAGTGAAGACGGGCGCGACCGTACCGGCACTAATGCACCGGATCCCCTCAGAACTCCAAAGTTAAGCGTGCTTGGGCGAGACTTGTACTAGGATGGGTGACCTCCTGGGAAGTGCTCGTGTTGCACCCCTTTTGTCTATTTTTTCGGTCGACCAGCGATGAGGTAGAAAATGACGCGTTTGGGCACGTAGTCTTCCGTGGAGTGTTTTGCCGGACGGCGAAGCCGATCGCACTGTATTGAAGAACGCGTCCGAGCGGCGGTGAAATAATCGTCCACGCGGCGCGAGACGGAGATGATATTAGACAAAATACGATAAGTGAAGACGGACGCGACCATACCAGCACTGAAGCATCGGATCCCATCAGAACTCCGAAGTGAAGCGTTCTTGGGCGAGAGTAGTACTAGGATGGGTGACCTCCTATGAAGTCCTCGTGTTGCGCCCCTTTTGTCTTTTTCTTCGGTCGACCCGCGATGAGGTAAAAAAAGACGCGTTTGGGCACGTGGTCTGGCGTGGATTGTTTAGCCGGACGGCGAAGCCGGTCGCATGGTATTGAAGAACGCGCACGAGCGGCGGTGAAATAATCGCCCACACGGTGCGAGACGGAGATGATATAAAAAAAAATGCTATCAGTGAAGGCGGGCGCGACCGTACCTGCACTAATGAACCGGATCCCCTCAGAACTCCGAAGTTAAGCGTGCTTGGGCGAGAGTTGTACTAGGATGGGTGACCTCCTAGGAAGTCCTCGTGTTGCACCCCTTTTGCCTTTTTGTTCGGTCGACCCGCGATAAGGTAAAAAAAGACGCGTTTGGGCACGTAGTCTTGCGCGGAGTGTTTTGCCGAACGGCGAAGCCGGTTGCACTGTATTAAAGAACGCGCACGAGCGGCGGTGAAATAATCGTCCACACGGCGCGAGACGGAGATGATATAAGAAAAAATGCGATAAGTGAAGATGGGAGCGACCGTACCAGCACTAATGCACCGGATCCCCTCAGAACTCCGAAGTTAAGCGTGCTTGGGCGAGACTTATACTAGGATGGGTGACCTCCTGGGAAGTGCTCGTGTTGCACCCCTTTTGTCTTTTTGTTCGGTCGACCCGCGATGAGGTAAAAAAAGACGCGTTTGCGCACGTAGTCTTGCGTGGAGTGTTTTACCGGACGGCGAAGCCGGTCGCACTGTATAGAAGAACGGGCCCGAGCGGCGGTGAAATAATCGTCCACTTGGCGCGAGACGGAGATGATATTAGAAAAAATACGATAAGTGAAGACGGGCGCGACCATACCAGCACTGAAGCAGCGGATCCCATCAGAACTCCGAAGTTAAGCGTGCTTGGGCAAGTGTAGTACTAGGATGGGTGACCTCCTGGGAAGTCCTCGTGTTGCACCCCTTTTGTCTTTTTTTTTGGTCGACCAGCGATGAGGTAAAAAAAGACGCGTTTGGGCACGTGGTCTGGCGTGGAGTGTTTAGCCGGACGGCGAAGCCGGTCACACGGTATTGAAGAACGCGCCCGTGCGACGGTAAAATAATCGTCCATGCGGCGCGAGACGGAGATGATATAAGAAAAAATGCGATAAGTGAAGATGGGCGCGACTATACCATCTCTAATGCACCGGATCCGATCAGAACTCCGAAGTTAAATGTGCTTGGGTGAGAGTAGTACTAGGATGGGTTACCTCCTGGGAAGCCCTCGTGTTGCACCCCTTTTGTCCTTTTTTTCGGTCGACCAGCGATGAGGTAAAAAAAGACGCGTTTGGGCACGTAGTCTTCCGGGGAGTGTTTTGCCGGACGGCGAAGCCGGTCGCACTGTATTGAAGAACGCGTTCGAGCGGCGGTGAAATAATCGTCCACGCGGCGCGAGACGGAGATGATATTAGAAAAAATACGATAAGTGAAGACGGGCGCGACCATTCCAGCACTGAAGCATCGGATCCCATCAGAACTCCGAAGCTAAGCGTGCTTGGGCGAGAGTAGTACTAGGATGGGTGACCTCCTAGGAAGTCCCCGTGTTGCACCCCTTTTGTCTTTTTCTTCGGTCGACCCGCGATGAAGTAAAAAAAGACGCGTTTGGGCACGTGGTCGGGCGTGGAGTGTTTTGCCGGCCGGCGAAGTCGGGCGCATGGTGTTGAAGAACGCGCACGAACGGCGGTGAAATAATCGTCCACACGGCGCGAGACGGAGATGATATAAAAAAAAATGCGATAAGTGAAGACGGGCGCGACCGTACCAGCACTAATGCACCGGATCCCCTCAGAACTCCGAAGTTAAGCGTGCTTGGGCGAGAGTTGTACTAGGATGGGTGACCTCCTGGGAAGTGCTCGTGTTGCACCCCTTTTGTCTTTTTGTTCGATCGACCCGCGATTAGGTAAAAAAAGACGCGTTTGGGCACGTAGTCTTGCGTGGTGTGTTTTGCCGGAGGGCGAAGCCGGTCGCACTGTATTGAAGAACGCGCCCGAGCGGCGGTGAAATAATCTTCCACACGGCGCGAGACGGAGATGATATAAGAAAAAATTTGATAAGTGAAGACGGGTGCGACCGTACCAGCACTAATGTACCGGATCCCTCAGAACTCTGAAGATAAGCGTGCTTGGGCGAGAGTTGTACTAGCATGGGTGACCTCCTGGGAAGTGCTCGTGTTGCACCCCTTTTGTCTTTTTGCTCGGTCGACCCGTGATGAGGTAAAAAAAGACGCGTTTGAGCACGTAGTCTTGCGTGGAGTGTTTTGCCGGACGGCGAAGCCGGTCGCACTGTATAGAAGAACGGGCCCGAGCGGCGGTGAAATAATCGTCCACTCGGCGCGAGACGGAGATGATATCAGAAAAAATACGATAAGTGAAGACGGGCGCGACCATACCAGCACTGAAGCATCGGATCCTATCAGAACTCCGAAGTTAAGCGAGCTTGGGCGAGGGTAGTACTAGGAAGGGTGACCTCCTGGGAAGTCCTCGTGTTGCAGCCCTTTTGTCTTTTTTTTCGGTCGACCCGCGATGAGGTAAAAAAAGATGCGTTCGGGCACGTGGTCTGGCGTGGAGTGTTTTGCCGGACGGCGAAGCCGGTCGCGCGGTACTGAAGAACGAGCCCGTGCGACGGTAAAATAATCGTCCACGCGGCGCGAGACGGAGATGATATAAGAAAAAATTCGATAAGTGAAGATGGGCGCGACTATACCTGCACTAATGCACCGGATCCCATCTGAACTCCGAAGTTAAGCGTGCTTGGGCAAGAGTAGTACTAGGATGGGTGACCTCCTGGAAATTCCTCGTGTTGCACCCCTTTTGTCTTTTTTTCGGTCGACCCGCGATGGGGTAAAAAAAGATGCGTTTGGGCACGTGGTCTGCCGTGGAGTGTTTAGCCGGACGGCGAAGCCGGTCACACGGTATTGAAGAACGCGCCCGTGCGACGGTAAAATAATCGTCCACGCGGCGCGAGACGGAGATGATAAAAGAAAAACTGCGATAAGTGAAGACGGGCGCGACCGTACCGGCACTAATGCACCGGATCCCCTCAGAACTCCGAAGTTAAGCGTGCTTGGGCGAGAGTTGTACTAGGATGGGTGACCTCCTAGGAAGTGCCTGTGTTGCACCCCTTTTGTCTTTTTGTTCGGTCGACCCGCGATGAGGTAAAAAAAGACGCATTTGGGCACGAAGTCTTGCGTGGGGTGTTTTGCCGGCCGGCGAAGCCCGTTGCACTGTATTGAAGAACACGCACGAGCGGCAGTGAAATAATCGTCTACACGGAGCGAGACGGAGATGATATAAGAAAAAATGCGATAAGTGAAGACGGGCGCGACCGTACCAGCACTAATGCACCGGATCCCCTCAGAACTCCGAAGTTAAGCGTGCTTGGGCGAGAGTTGTACAAGGATGGGTGACGTTCTGGGAAGTGCTCGTGTTGCACCCGTTTTGTCTTTTTGTTCGGTCGACCCGCGATTATGTAAAAAAAGACGCGTTTGCGCACGTAGTCTTGCGTGGAGTGTTTTGCTGGACGGCGAAGCCGGTCGAACGGTATTGAAGAACTCGCCCTAGCAACGGTGAAATAATCATCCCCGCGGCGTGAGACGGAGATGATATTATGAAAAATACGACAAGTGAAGACGGGCGCGACCATACCAGCACTGAAGCCCCGGATCCCATCAGAACTCCGAAGTTAAGCGTGCTAGGGCAAGAGTAGAACTAGGATGGGTGACCTCCTGGGAAGTCCTCGTGTTGCACCCGTTTTGTCTTCTTTTTCGGTCGACCCGCGATGAGGTAAAAAAGACGCGTTTGGGCACGTGGTCTGGCGTGGAGTCTTTAGCCGGACGGCGAAGCCGGTCGCACGGTATTGAAGAACTCGCCCGAGCAGCGGTGAAATAATCGTCCCCGCGGCGCGAGACGGAGATGATATTATGAA